>APFE030715842.1:2716-22874 GCA_000404065.3 Pinus taeda | reverse complement strand
CTATTTTTTGAAAGGAACCCATATATATTCATTTCAATATTCCCTCCCTCAATTATCTAAAAGAAATGGCTTGATCAACCATTAAAAGAGTGGATCATAGTTCACCATAATGTCAATTACAAAAAGGCATCAGGGGTAAAAAAAATCCATTTCATCTATAAGTTAAACTCTACCCTAATTCAATGTGATTTACAACTCAAGTTCAAGATGACGTCAAACCTAATTTGTAAATTTAAATTGTAAATATGTTCCTTTTAATTCTTTTATTTCTATTTATGCATTTGTAACATCCGAAAGAAACTAAAGGTAATACATATACAAATTTATTGTATATGTACATTTTATTGTATTTAATTTTTTTGATTATAAGGTTTTGCAGATTTTGAAAACAAATCTTATGGAGAATTATCAATTTTCTTTTGTAATCATATAAGGACTAAAACAATATATCTTATTTTGTTGCTCGATCTATTTGTTCAAATTTTTTAATATAAAGGCTTTTTTGTTGAAATAGTTTCTGTGATTTTAAAGACTTTTTTACCTTTTTCTTATACCTTTTGATATATTTTGTCCAAGCTTATGTCATTGTTTGATACAATAGTTGAAGACTAAATATTTATAAAATAAATTATCCTAGAAGTTGAGAAATAAAATACATAGTTAAAAGTATGTATTCCTTAGAGGAAACTAGTCTCCAAACATTCATCTTTGTAGTTTCCAAACAACTATAATTTTTTCTAGAGCATTATGATATTTAGAATATATTTCCTTTTCACTCGTACCATAGGTCATGTACTTGAAAAATAAAAACATATATCTATCCATGCTACCCATTTCCACTATAATATATAGGAAATCTCCACAATACTTTAAATGTAATTGACAACCCCAACTTATTGCATTTTTAGTATGGTATCCCCTTATAACTTTTTACATAACATATATAACTCATTTCACATAATGTAAGAAGAAACAATGTAATTTAGCTGGTTTAAGTAAACATAATTGCCATATATGACCATTATCATCTATAGACATGATTTAAACAACAATAACACATGCTCATTTCTATGTTTTTGCATCTCTTACTACGAAATATATAGAAGTACCTTAGATTGCATTATTAGGCAAGAGACACTGAATATAAACACACAAAAATAAATACGAAGAGTTTAGTTTATGCTAAAATACGATTATATATGATTCCTTCTTAAAATTTAGCCATATAATAATTTTATTGTACCTTAAAACCACTTCCGATTATTTTTTATTTTCATGACCACAATCACTTGCATACATGATAATAATAAGACAGAATGCTAACGTCCCAAATTTTGGGATTTCATAAACACACGTAATCACTATTCATTATTGATCATTGTGTTAGGCATTTGCTATTATTTCTAGCTCTCCTATTTGAGTTTAGTTGTCACATGCATTAAGGAGAACTTCGTTGAGGACTCCGAGTCACCTAGTTGTTGCTTATGGTGTTAAAATTGAGTTTTCATGTATTTCATTAAGAACTCTAAATCAGCTAGTTGTTGCTTATGATGATCAAATCACTTCATCTATGTTTGGGTGTATTACCATGGAACTTCCACCACTTATCAAGTGTCTGCCCATTCAAAGATAAAATTGAACAATGCTTGTTTTTAGGGAGGACATAATGTAGTGATAGGACTATTTTGGTACCACCTACTTGGGTTCTAGTGCTTCATTAAGGCGGGGGATATACGTATTAAAATATATCTATTTTAGTCCAATATTTATTAAGAATTGAGAGGGATTTAAAGAAAATAAGAAAACAATCGATCAATGTATAAAAGATCTAGGTTAAAATATATCTATATTGATTTATTCATTTATTAGAGAATTTTAGTATTAGTATGATGGGTTCTTTTTTTAATTGTAGGAACAAGTGGATCAAACTTTCATATATTTTTATAGAAACATCCATTTTGATTTTTTCCTCTCAGTTCCCCACATCTGTGCCTGACTTGTTTTCAATTGTCAATGGCTGAAGTTCATCAGATTGGTTTATTGTAAAATGAGCATCAACATTATTTGATGAGTCCTTAATTATGTTTAATGCATCCATTTGTTGAAAAAATATCTTATTTCCATCGACCATATATTCACTACTATCTATCAGGTTATATAGCTTGGACTTAACATCCTCTATCTCCCTCAAGAAAAGTGTCCTCTCCTGTGTGGAATTTTCCAGTCCTTAACTAGTTTTCTGTAATAGTTTCCTAATTTTATAATTATCATTTGCATTTTCCTCAAATATTACTAGAAGTTTCTCGTATTCACCTGCCAATTCCTTCATTTTCAATTGTAGTTCACGCGCTTCATTTGTTAACAAGCTAAATAATCTATCAGAGACTAAATTGTCATCCATGTTTCTCCAAAAGTCAGACTACTCCTAAACATCCACTGTACCTCCCTTGTGGGTAAAAAATATACCATGATGACTTTCAGAAATCTAAATGTCGTTTTCCTATCCTTGTTTCTTCATTTCCTCAAGAACTTCAGTTTCTTTTGGGATAAAAGAGCAAAGGGGGCTCCCCTATACAATACAAAGACTTTTGGAAATGTTATGGAACCTATCTCATTTCAAAAGTTATATATTCTCAGCATGCTCCAAAGAATATGATACATTATTCCACAACTTCACTAATATATTTCTCTTAGATATAGCTTTCTCATGCATCTTAACTAATTTTCCATTCTCTTGGGACATGTTCATGAGATTTGTTTGAAGATTTTGAATCTAATCAATCATTTCTTGTTGCCACAGTTATAAGTTCTACTATGGATGCTCTGACTTAACATTAGAGGAGGAAAATGCAAATTCTGTTTGTGGCATATTTCCATTATTTTATAGTCCTAGTGTTCCCCTTGTCTCCTCTTGATGTCCATCATATTTCATGCGAAATTTTAGATATGTTTTACCATCTTCCAACTATATCCTCAGTTCATTAGAATCCTTTTTAGGCACAATCTTAATTTCTAGTTGTTCAACCTCATTTCTCAATTCTTGATATTCTATAATGCCCCTTATAGTTGTGTTAAATTCAATGGAAGCCTTATTTTTTGTACAACGCCTTGCCATAGTTTCCTAATTCCATTGTTTTCTGGCATTGCCTAATCATACATGTGAACTAATATTTCATTCTCGTCAGTTATCTCCTTTAATTTCATTGTACACTCCTAAACCTCCATTCATGTATGGATCCCCTCCAGTTCTACTTTTCAATCCCCATTGATACTAGCGTGTTCATGCAATAATGCAGTTTCAACACTACCTCAAATTTATTCTTCATGCCCTTGAATTAAGCTTTCACGGCCTATTGCATTTGTCCCCATTCCATCTTCCATGTCTTGTACATGCTCTATAGAAATTCTACTACCTCCAAAATTCCACGACATTCTTCTTGCATCTTCTCTTTATCGCATTGCTTTTTCATATAGCTCAACAATTCTTTCATTCTCTTCTGATGTATCCTGCAATTTTATTAGTAGTTTTGCAATCTCTTTTCTAAGACGAAGAGCTATATGTTCTACTTCAACATTCATAGAGCATGTTACATCTGGTCAAATATTTGGGGAATCATCCTTTGTAGACATGTGTCCCTTTCTTAAAAAATTTTGATTCCTTTCTTTAATTTCTTACTCAAGTTCCTCAACTTGATACTTGAATACATGAACTAGTTCTTGGGATTTTTCATTCATTTCATGTCCATATTCCTCAACTTTATTTACTTCATATAGTTCTTTCATGACTTTCTCATACATGATACTTATTCCTTCATTATCTTCAATAGACTCCTATACATTTTTTGCATAAATCATCAACTTCCTTAGCCAAATAAATGGAAGTTCCCCGAGCTTCTGCTTCACATTGATTGGTTGCACTAATTTCCTCAACCAAATATTTAAGCTCCCTTTTCTCTGGTAAACCATCTCTAAATGATGTCCCCTTTGTCAACTCTAGAGAATCCATTGCAGAGTTCAGTTGGAATTCTCCATCAACATCTGAAAGCGTCATCTTATCACAATGGATCATCAAATCATCAACATGCCTTTCCAAATTTTATTTGGCTTCTAGGTAGAAGCAAAACTTATTACGAAGATATTTTTATTCCCTTCAGCACAAATTAACATGTCTGTAAAGAAATTCATTCTCCTCACTGATGGAAGAAAGATATTATTATGATGATTCCTTTTGGTTCATAAGGTTTGTGTCCTTCTCATGCATAAGCTTCTATTCCAAAGCTTTGAGTAACTAATCTCCTAATACAACTATCTATTCTAGAATTTTCTCTAGGTCTCCACCCTCATAACATTCTTGGTACCTTCTTAGCTCTTTTATCAACCTTATATTTTCCATTTCAACCCTCACCACCTGAAGATTTTGATCGATATTGTTCTTTATAATTTGTAGCTCATCCATTAACACATTCTTCTCCTCTAAAAGGTGTGCTTCTACAATCATCTTATCAGAAGCAACTGCCTCTAGTCTCTTAAATTTGTCTTCTTCAAAATAAAGCATCATCTTTCCACACTATGCATCTTCCTCACGATGTTTAACAAAATGTTTTAGTTTTTAATTTTTAATATCCATTGCTTTCATTAATGTCTCTAAAGATTCATGTCTTTTCAGAGCTCCTACAAGTGTAGATTCCAAATATGTTTGTGAAGGCCATTTCGTATGACCAGGAAATGGGCTTGCTAGATCTCTCATATCCCATCCATATCATCCAAAAGAGGTCAAAAAGGCCATGTTTCCATAGTCATATTCTTGAGTGGGAGGCACTTCTTTGGGATAACCACACATATGACTTACTTCTTCCTTCAACTGTTGAATTTGAATCATCAAAGTTATAACATCTCTTGTAGCATCTTTAGTTACAGATGAAGTATTCCAAATAATTTTTTCTCGTTGTGCAAATTTCAAATTGTAAAGTGTCTCTACTATAGAATAATTAGAAGGGATAACATTGGTAATGATAGTGATTTTAGATTTTCCACCAAGAGAGAAGAAATGTAAGTTTTGAATCACGATATGGTACATGTTGTAGTTCCCTATTGCCAATATTTACAAGATTCATGATTAAGATCCCAAGAGATTAGAGTGATTTGTTAACATTTGAGACCCCTTTCAAGTGCTTACCCTCAACACCTGAACTCTTATATCTCCTTGAACCTACCAGATCAATTGGATTTAGGCATCCAAATCTATGATGAGTCACCAAATCACTCTCCACTTACTTTCAATTATAAGTAAGTACACTATGTGAGTTGCTACTAGCAAGGTTCATATTTTTTGTTAGGACTTTCTTGTTGGTCGCTCACTGTAGGAGTAGTCTAAAAACACCATTCATACCTTTCACCTCAACTTATGAAATATTTTTAACATCCACCTCTTTCTTGGCATCTTCCCTCATCTACAAATTTTTTGATCATGGTTCTAGGAGATCTGCAACCTGCTCATTGTATCTTTTTATAAATGAACACTTGAAAATTAATTTTAATTTTTATTCTTTTCGAGTGTCTTCTTCCTTACAGATTCTTGCAATCAAATTCTTAAAAACACGGGTGTCATTCCATTATTTGCACTCAGTTTTTTTCTCTACGTCGTCAATATCACCAGACATGGTATGTGTTTCCCACTCCAAGTCTTACCATATGGAAACATATCATTTTTGTATCCTCCCATGTAGTTATCAACCATGGGAAATATATATTCTTTGAAAAGTTATCCCTGATATATATTTTCCCTAGCTACAAGGTCAAATGTAAAACAAGACAAAGAGATAAAGGAAAAAATAGATAGATGCAAACAGATGGAAAAAGAGATGCAGGGAGGGGGAGAGGGAGAGAGAGAGTAAGGTGAGAGAAAGGGGGGAGAGGTAGTGCAAGAGAGAGAGAGAGAGAGAGAGATAGAGAGAGAGAGAGAGAGGGAGCGGGGGGGAGGGAGAGAGACAATGGGGGGGAGAGAGTGGATAGAGAGGGAGAGAAAAAGAGAGAGAGGGAGAGCGAGTGAAAGGGGGAGGGAGAGGGATGCCCGTAGTTCACAACAAGCATATTTCCTTTATTGAATTGTTGTGAAACATAGTGTTGACTTGTTCATGTATTCCTTTATATGTTCTCACAACTAGTGTTGACCAAATAAAGCCATTCATTCATCCTTGTCATAAAAGAATCCTTGAACTTAACTTGAAAGAGAACATAATTTTATGAGATAGATAGGCCATAGTAACATCATATACAAATCAAGATTAGAGCAAGCTTTCACATTGAACAAGGAATAATCTATGCTATAGGATAGAAGAAGGCAAGGTGATTATTATTATTCCTATCCAATTTTAAGGTCATGGTGAAGCCATACACGAAATTGGTGTATGAGACCCCCTTCTTTGTGGGACAAGGGACCCATATTTGCATGGCGATTTGACTACTATGTCTATGAAGGCATGCATACTCTACCCCCTCTCATTTTGAAGCTGTGACCTCTTAGGCGAAGCACATGCTCTTAACAATTGAAGGTTGAGTGTAAATTCTAGTAGAGTATTCTCTATGTGAATCCCATTTGTCGCATTAGAATTTGATAGAGTTCTCATTTTTATATATTGTTGGAGTGTGGCTGCACATTCAATACGTGTTAGAGATTTTGCATGAGTTTATATGTCAAGTAGGAAAATCACAACATAACATACAATACTTAATCAAGAACACATGCTCATGAATACGACACAATTATTTGACATGACAACTTGGACCTCATGAAAACTTTGTTTTGGTAAATGAAAGAAAAGATTTATCTTATTGATAATTTACGAAGGAGAACATCACGTTATTGTAGAGAATATAACATATTTCATCTAGTTTAGTGTTCCTATACCATATTTTATTTAGAACATTTACGAAAAAAATAGAAAAATTCCCTTGTCTATTACTTTCATTTGTAAGTAATACAAAAATAAAGTTCGTTACTTATAAATAAGGGTGGTTGTTCATGCCCATAATAATTCACTGTGAATGCATCTGTATATAAAGATTCTTAGATATGCATTACAATAACACACAAGAAGGTTTATCTCTTTATTCCTCTCCAAAGTCCCAAATAGGTTGTAATAAGCTCCCAGTGAGTGAATGATTAATTGAGTGTTGGATTTATAACCCATCTGTTTATATGGATTTGAGATTTGGGGCCCCGTACTTGGTTGTAGATAGTTGTCTTACATATAGAGGATCTAGACTTATGCATCAATGCCTTATTTGGTGAAAATTTATTCATAAAGATTTTTCAATTGATTTTTCATTGTATGTTATTTTATATACACGCACATAATTAATATTCATAAAAGTTTTATGATATTTTTTGTCTTAAGGCATTAAATCCCACAAATCATAGTGAGATGTGCTTGAGTGTGGCTTGAGTAATTACATTGTCAGAGAACCAATATGCATCCACAATGTATATCAAAAGAATAAAGGTGCATTGTAGGATGCATGTGGGATCATAAGAGAGGAATCATGTCACTATACTAGGGATATAAATATAAAAGGGTATAAAAAATGTTAATGACAAAATGGATACCTACAATATCTAGTGAAGGTAGGGGTCTTTTAAATTGGGAAGGTGTATTGGGTTTGTATTGGCAGGGGGTTAAATAAAGTGAATTTTAGAGGTGTTTTCAAGTATGTATTAAAATTAATGGTATTGTTTAGTATGCCATGAACACACAGGTTATGTCACCAGTTCATGAGTGAAGCCACCATTGAATCCAAGAGGGTTTCAACCAAGAATTAGGGTGAAACATAGAGGGAAAGTGCATAATTAGTGGATCACCAAACCCTTACTTCTATATCATTGCAGAAAATATGAAAAAGAACAATGAAACAACAAATTGTTGGGAACTTTGAAACCCCAAGGGATTAACTCAAACATTGACAACCAAGAGATATGGTACATAGACATTAATGTTTTTCATATATGAGTGGTTGTGAGTGGTGGACTTGAGACAATTGGTACAAATCAGGATTAACATCCCTGACCAGAATGCCAAGTCACCCATAGAACCCTGATACAAATCTCAAAGCACAAACCCTTAACCTAACAACTATCATTTCGCATGATCACAAATCTAAAACATTCAAAAGAAATATCACCATACACATGACTATAAACTCACAATAATGATTAAAAGTACCCTAGTAGGTAATATATTTAACCCAAGCCTTATCACAATTATAAAAATTAAAAGGAAATTCCATGTCAAAACCATTCTAGTCTTATCATATTTATACATTAAGAAACTCTGTAATAAAGTATATATAAATATTCATGGATAAAAATATTATTCCATGATTTCTCAAATGAATATATGTTTAAATAATAATAATAATAATAATAGCTAATAATAATAAACATATATCTTTTCATGCTACGCATTTTCACTATAGAGTAGATTAATCATTATTTTGAGAATAATAATAGTCAACTAAATCACTAAAGGGTTACATCATCTGTACCCATAGCTTGATGCATTTCACATCACATCCAAATAATAAGAAATCTCTCAACAAGACTACCGTACCTGATCATAATAAATTTTACCATTTTACCTAACTATTTTTAATAAAAGAATGGATTGAAAATGCACCCATTTAGGGCATGGCTTCTCTACTTTATGACCCCACTCTACATTTTATTCCTCCCTATGTGGAAAATATGTAAAAACTACACTTTAGACTACTCTAATCTATAGGTAACCTCCACAATACTTTAAATGTAATTGACAACCCCAACTTATTTCATTTTCAGTATGGTATCCCCTTATAAGTTTTACATAACATCTATAACTCATTTCATATAATGTAAGAAGAAACAATGCAATTTAGCTAGTTTAAGGAATCATAATTTCCATATATGACCATTGTCCTTTGTAAACATGATTTAAACAACAAGAACACATGCTGATTTCTATGTTTTTGCATCTCTAGCTACGAAATATATAGATATATCTTAGATTGGATTGTTAGGCACTAGAAACCAAATATAAATGCACACAAATAAATACGAAGAGTTTAGTTTATGCTACAATACACTTCTATATGATTCCTTCTTAAAATTTAGTCCAATAATAATTCTATTTTACCGTAAAACCAATTTTGATTGTAAAGTCTTTTCATGACCACAATCACTTTCATACATGATAATATTAACAAGAGAAAATGTTGACATCCCAAATTTTGGTATTTCATAAACACAGATAAGCATTATTCATTATTGATCATTGTGTTAGGCATTCACTATTATTTCTAGCTCTCCTATTTGAGTTCAGTTGTCATGTGCATTAAGGAAAACTTCATTAGGGACTTTGAGTCACATAGTCGTTGCTTATGGTGTTAAAATTGAGTTTTCATGTATTTCTTTAACGATTCTAAAGCATCTAGTTGTTACTTATGATGATAAAATCACTTCATCTATGTTTCGGTATATTATCGTGGAACTTCAACCACTTATCAAGTGTGTCCTCATTCAAAAATCAAATTGAACAATGCTTGTTTTTAGGGAGGACATAATGTAGTGGTAGCACTATTTCACTACCACCTACTTGGGTTCTAGTGCTTCATTAATGGGGTGGATATATGTATTAACATATATCTATTTTATTCCAATATTTATTAATAATTGAGAGGGATTTGAAGAAAATAAAAAATAATTGATCAGCGTATAAAAGATATAGGTTAGAATATACATATATTGATTTATTCTTTTATTAGAGATTTTTAGTATTAGTATGGTGGGCTCTTGTTTTAATTATATTAACCTAAATCTCTATCGATTTATTATTTTATTAGATATTTTTGGTATTAGTATGGTGCGTTGTTGTTTTAATTTTATTTAGCACTTGTATGAATTTCGTATTTTTCTTTTCAATTTAATTAATTACCATCAAGACTCATCCCATAGAATTCCCACATGCATATGTCTTCACTTCAAAGGCATACTATCTTCGAAGAATTTATCTTCGACTCTCCTTGACCTATCACATATCCTAAATACACCAAATGTTATTTTGAAAAGTCACACTTCTTGAGATGTGCCAACAATTGGTGCTTCTTTAAAGTCTCTAGCACGTGCATCAAACATGAGATGCGCTCCTCCTATGTAGAAATGTATTATAGTAAATCATCCAAATAAATAATAAAATATGAATAAAAGTAAAAAATATATCATTCATTAACTTCATGAATGTATTTGGTGCATCACATAGGAAAAATATCATAACTAACCACTCATACAAACCTATTCACATAATTACATTCTAGGGTAAATTCCATCATTGAATAATTTGTTAAATTGATTCACATCATTAAAATTTCGTTAGTTTTTTTTCCTTGTTATAAGAATAGAGCAATTGATTACTTGGTTAATGAAGAAATTAAGTAATGGAAAAGTATGAAATGTCCTGTCTAATGAAAATATAAATTATTTTTATTAATGAAGACATGATTATATATAAAATTTCAAATGGCCTTAGTATTATCGACTTATTGGAAACAGAGGGACTGTTTTTGTTAAGATTCGGAGTTAGGCACACCTTTCACTAAAGGGCCTACCATGGGTGACATCCCCATCAAACAATTTGCGAAAACGATATCACAAATATTATGTTGGGTGAGGGCATTGCAACATGTGGAGTTATGTGAGTTGTTCGAGAGTGTGGTCATGTGAGGGCCTAGTTGTAGTAGAAGGTCATGAGAGAGAGTCGTGAAAGAAAATTTGACTTGAATGGGTGTAGGTCTATGCTCTATTGTGAAGTATGTGGTTGTGTGAAGGGATCATATGAAGTGTGTCCACACGACAAGATTGACTGGAAAATACAACATGTGTATATATGAGAGTTCGTTTGAGATGTGGCATCCTAAATGGATGATGGGGCAGCTCTTTCAATTAGGTTTGTAGTGAGCATAGATTGCACATAACATGATTGGGCTAGTCACATGAGTGGGTCAAGAGAGTTGTGTGGGAAATCATGGAGGTGGTTTGAGCAAGCAACCACATAATCAGGCAAGGTGAGTTGTTTGATTAGATTGGGTAAGTTGTGTAATCAGACGAGGTGAGTAGTCATATGAGTGGCCCACATGAGCCATGCCAGTAGTTATACGAGTTGTATAAGTGGGCCAAGTGATTTGTAGGAGCATGCTAAGAAATTTGTGTGAGCAATTGGGTGAGTTATATAAGTGGGTCCAGTGAGTCGTGTGAGTGGGATGGGAAATTTGTGCGAGTAATCAGGCTTGTCATTTGAGCCAAGTGATCGAACCTTGGAATGGCATCAAGTCATGTGGAGTATGCTAGTACAAGTTGGTACAAGCACTTGGAGTTATGTTGTACCTAGGGTCGTGTGGGCTAGGGGTTCTTACAAATATTTTGGTATCTTTGTGAGACAATGTTGGGGCATGCAATGATATGGTAGAGAGAGAATTCTTGTGACCATAGTAGAGATAGATCACACTGAGAGACCATACGATATCACAAGTTGGGTGACTTGGATAAAAATTTGGCATTTGGTTGAGTGGATGGAAAATTTAGTGTTCGAGCCAAATTTGGGGTTTCTAGTACAATGAAATTTTAGGTTTTATACAAAGAAACAATTTCGTACAAAGGTGCTCATTTGATAAAACATAGCAACATAGGGGCTTCGTACTTGTACTTAGAATTGTCTTGCGATGACTTGCAAACAAGTCATTGCACAAATTAATGTTGTCAATTTTTCGTAATTTTCCAAGTGTGAGGACTTGTAATTTGTATATTGTATTATTCTTATATGAGCACATTTTGTAGGGGTTAATCTAAGTGTTGCCCGCCCTATACACACACACGCACAGATATATATATATATAGATATATATGTTTATTATTTTTATTTATTTATTTATTTATTTTATATGTGTTGATGGTTTTTTTATTATGTATATACTTACTCTAATTGGTTAAGTCAATATTCTATTAACACTTAAGTAAGAGAATAAGTAGAGGCATAACTCATTTGAGCTAACATTTTGCTACACTTGGAAGTTGTGAAACATGTCGATGTTAAATGCTTTAGAGGACAGTGTATTCTCTTAAGTGGTAGATAAAAATGATATGGAGGGATTAAGGGAAATTACTAACAATGACAAACATACCTTTAAAATTACAAATAGTATTGATTTTAAAGGTTATTTATTAACATTCTTATTCATCATCTAAATAACATGGATAGATGGAATGTATTACTAAATGTTAGCATTGTGTGAGTAAATGGTTTCCCCTTGTGAAGGAGGTACAATTCCTAGTGAAACTCTCATTATTGCATTCAACCTTTGACTAGCAAGAACCCAAAATACTTCATTTTTTCTCACATCAAAGCATCAATTGCTAGTTTTTCTCATTTAAAATGACAAAGCACTAACTTTTGATTAAAAGGTATAAAAATTCTCCAGTCAATGCGATGGAAGGAATGTTCAAGAGAAATAATAAGAGAGGAGAAACATAAGGACCTCCAATTCATATAAGAGTGACTCCTTAATAATTCACAATACTATGTTTTTTATATTTCTTATTTCAACACATCAATTCCTATTTTTTCCTATCTTGAAATAATAAATTATTTCATTTTAAATAAAAGCTATAAATTATTTTGATCAATATAGTGAAATAAATTTTAAAGAAAAATAGAAAGAGAGTGAAACGTTAAATCTATAGAAATGTGGAAGAACTAGTTTTGTCTTCACAAAATTAAAGTTGGTACGAGAGCAGGTGATAACTGGACAATAGTAGTAGATATCTTCACCAATAGAGTTGGATTCAAGTCCAATGTAGAATCAATGCCTTTCTCTTCACCAACTTGAAGTTGTTATGAGAGCAGGAGAAAACCAGACAGTAGTAGTAGATCTCTTAACAAAAGTAGATGGTATTAAAGCATAAATCTAAGTACGATGCACACTAATATGGTAGAGGACAATTGCGTATGCAAACTCAATTATTTTGGTGACGAAATATGATGTATGTTTAGGTGGATTAGCGAAGAGCCCAACATGCTACATTAATTTGTGATGATGACAACTTATAACACCAGTATGAGGGTACCATGGATCTTGCATGAAAAATTAAAGAATGGAACACAATAAGACTTTGGAGGGTATGACAGTCATGGCGATGGTTGTGAGAGTTGGTGCACAATTTTAAATGAGATGAGTTCTCCTTAATGTATGAGTCGTATAGCATAAGTTGATTCAGAGGTTGTCTACTAGGTATAAAACCCAAGGATGGATGGGGCCAATGCCTTAGATAAGGAGGACGGATGAGAATATTTTCATAGGATGAGTTATAGTTTTCCATGAGAGAGATTAGCCAAGTGCTCATCATGAATTGAGGATTGACTCCATTTGGATGAGAAAAATTGAGATGGAAGGACATCGTAATTGAGATGGAAAATCATCATGAGAATTTGTTGAATGTTATTCATATGGATTCCACTATGATCCAAGATGAGGATATTATGACCTAATTGGGTAAACGACTCATGGGTGTGGAGACATATTTATGGAGATTGGAGCTAGCTAGGCTGATAACATGATGGGATGATGACGCCTTCGGTTGAGGAACCTAATATGACAACTTGATGGATTTGTGGTTGTGATTAAGAGAGCCTTCACATGGTTGAGTGTGTTCTTAAAGGAGATCTAACTTTTTCATAAGCTAGGATCAAATGACTTCGATGGTGTTAGAACTCTTTAATTTCTTAAGGTTGTGAAAGAAATTGCAAAGGTAACCAAAAAACCAATTTTAGGTTTAGAGGATTACCCTTCTAAACCCAGAGAGGGATCTCTCTGTCAAATTTAGATTTATTTGTTTTGTGGGATTTTATGCTAGATGTGAAACTTCAAAATTTGGATTTTAAATTTGTTTGGCTGGAACTACAAGGGAAAACCATTGGGAAGTGGAGTCAAGGGAGATTAGAGTGATCAATTTGCAGAACTATCGTCTTAAGTGTAGCGGGTTAGGGTAGGCATAATACTAGATCCTTGTAGTTTTTGAGATGGAGAAGGAGAAAAAGATTAAGGTTCACTTTAAATACAGAACACTGTTACCTGATTTCTATACTTAAACTTCAGTAGAAAACATTGATATTGCTTTAAGCTAGCACGAAGTGTATTGAAACAAATTCTAAACTTATTTTCCTTAAAACAATACAAAATAGAAAGGCATATGAAAAACAGAGAAAAAATATATTATAGTAAGAAGCACTTTACCACATAGATACGAATCCTGAAAGAACTTGTCTTGTATTAATGAAAAAGGTCACTTGTACTTAGTCAACATATTTACAATACATGGTAGTATTTCTCAATACAAAACCCAACATGAATACATAGAAATCTGAAGTATTTATACAAATTATGTCTAAATATCTTAACATATTTATTATGAAATATCTCAAATACTTTTTAGAGAAATAGAACAAAAATATAGGAAATATGAAACTGTTGAAGCTACTGGAACTTTTCTCGAGGGTTGTTGTTGATGAATGGGCCTAAGGAAGTGATGTCCTATTGTCTTTGTCTTAGACGTGAATTTGTTTTACTCCATCAGTTCACGTAATTCATCCCAATTCTCTTCACTTGTGATAGAAAACTTTACTAACTTCCTCTAACTCTCATCTACCTCAGTATAGTTTTGAAAAGTAGGCTTGATGGGAAGCAAGTGCTTGATCTTGTTCTTGATGAACAAGTCAAACTCTATAGCTTCCATAAAAGCCTTCTATGTGATCCTTGGTTTAAAGCCTGCAAAATTTTATTTATCTTGGTATATAGAGTATAGCTTATGATAGTAGTCCTCTAAATTGATCATTCGGTTTCCATTTATTGTCATTGATGACAGTCCTTTTATATAAAGTGCATTAAAGTTTCTATGAAATTTCTGGACACTAGACTCCATGTTCTCGCATTTATTTTCTAATTGTAGCATCAAGTTTCTCTTAGTCAGGACCCTTCTCACCTCTAAAATTGTTTATGTTCTATCTTCAACTTCTAATTCTTTGAAATCCTTCTTGGTTTTTCAATTTAAGATCCTTATCAGTGTTGTAGCTTCTCTAGAATTCTATCTGAAATCTCCCTTTATCTTTGCAACTACTTCATTTGATTTTCTAATCAAATCTTGCTATTCAAATATAATTTGAATTGAGGGCCATATTTCATTCATGACCTCATTAATTTCTATCCATATGGTTTCCTTTGCTTTTGATAAATTCTAGCCATGGCTGCCCCACTATCTAACTATTCCATCTTTACAGTGAGCCTATGAGTTTTCTGCAACTCTGCTACATAACAATTGTCTATTTGTAATTTCTGATCCCAAAGAGTTTTAAGTTGTATTTAACTTTTTAATTTCTTTCCCTTTAATGGACAATTCTTCCATGTCTTTAACTAAATCATTTGGAGAAGTTTTACTCAGTGTTGGTGTTTTAATCAATGTAGATTCTCCTTCTATTATTGATACTACAATAGGGCCTGTTCTTAGAGGCATTATAGCTGTGATGGCTGCTCCTTTTCCTTGAGCAATTTTTCCACCTACACTTCCGTATCTTATTATCTTGAACATCTTCTCTTTTATTTCTCAATCTCTCCAAATTCCTTAGCTTGGGGATCCTGAAGGGAGGGAAGTTTGATTTGTTTCCTCAATGCTACTATATCTACATTTTTCCTCCCTACAATCTCTTTTGTTGATTTTACATCTTTGGAGTCATACCCTAGTTTAATTACTAGGTCCTCCAATGATTTAATCCTTATGTCCTTAGCCAAAGATGAAATATTTTCAAGATTTAATTATGACTGTATGTTGTTGAGTGAGGCATGAAACTTAGAAGTTGTCATGGAAATTTTTGTCAATGTAGAGTACAACATTTCTCTGGTTTGTGTATGCAGGTCAATTTAATCAACTTAGTGAATATGTTCAGCATCAAAGGAGAAAAAAATTTCTTCTAGTCAGCTCGAGTCCTCGGAACTTGAATCTATGCTTGGAGAAATGCAATTTTCATTTTCCACTATTCTATATGAAAGACTAAAAGTAGCTTGTGTTATGAAGAAGTTGTTTCTTTCCAGAATTGGGTGTATGTGGATACCTTTAACTGCTCATTCTTCTTCTTAATTTGTCTATATTTTGGAAATATATTTGGTTCATCTTGGTCCTGTATAATTTCTAATGCCTGAGCTGTATTTGGGGAATCTTACGAAGTTAAGGAAGTTGGAGAACTTGTCAAGCTACATTCTCTTCTTATAGGAGCATGATGGCCTGTCACGACTACTTTTGCTTCTTTTTATATATCAAAAAATTCTTCACCCTAATCTCTATCACTAAAAGGGAAACCTTCTCCCTTGATCTCTTGCCTTTTTTATCTCACGGTACTGGATTCTATGAGATTGTTGCAGATATGCCCTATCCTTTTGCCTCCTATACTGTGTTTTCCTCTCATTAAATTTGATTCATGAACTTCTCTATCTATGATCTTGGATTTTAAGTGTAGGGAGTGGTTTTTAGTTCCACTCTCATCTTGGAGATGATTCCAAAAGTGTCATATGACTAGGTAACACTCAATTTGAAGTTCATTTATTTAAGGAGTGAATCTAAATATTTTCATGTTGCCCTGGTGTTACAAATAAACGGTCTCACCTATGCCTTGATCTTGAACTCAAACTTCTTCTTTGTTGCAACAAAATGTAAATCATCCATATGTAGCATCTTCTTGATATATTCCAATGAGAACATTCTCGTTATAACAAATTTAGGAATCTTGTAGGGTGGAAACTCACACCCACAAACTCTTATTTGTGTATAATTTTGGTATACATAACAATCCCCTGTTTTAGTCTGTTCACTGACATGCAAAATTATTCGAATTTCTAGTCCTATCCTAGGCTCTACATCATTGTTTAGTAAGCTAGCAGATGTATGTAGGAATTTTTCAATATAATCTGAGAAGGTCTACTCTTGGGAATTTTTCTCCATCTTGAAGGTCTAAAGGGTTACACACTCTATATTACAATGATAATCTAACTTCTGCAAAGGTAATGAAAACCTATATGCTTGATGGTAAAGAAATAAATACACTAGCACTGAAGAATACTTAAAAGTCCCCTGAGTAGAAAACTTGAGGAGTTGGTCATGAATTGATTCTGCAATGAACTCACCGTAGCTGAAAATATGGGGTTTCTCACTAGTTGTAAAGATTTATAGGAAACCGATGATGATCTCATCAACCAACTGGTCAGATTGATAAGCAAGTATTCATGAAATGATTGCTATTACTTATTTAGTTATCTCTGGGAACATAGAGGATGAGTAGGGGTGATTTTTCTTAGGTAATTCGAAATCCTACGGGAGAATGATCTCAAAAATCTTGGCTCTCTATGGGAAGGTTAGGTTTTCATAGAATTCCAGGAGGGAATCTACTAAAAATGGCTTCAGGTAGTTAGAATTTGGAAATTGTAGCATCTGAAATATGGCTTTTGTAATGATTGTGAACAAAATGTCACCATTGTGGGCCACAATTTCTCTTTGGCTGGGGATCTAGTGAAACTGACAACAGGATAAGAATTGTGGGAAGTCATAGTTCTATGGGAAGATGGGTTAGGAAAGGGAATATTACCATAGCCCCATTCTATAACTGAGGTTAGGATACTTTTGCTTCAACCAATTGTGAAGCTCATACATGTCAAAATCGAAATTGGTTTTAGCAATATTGTATTGTTGGTCGACTAATGATTGATGATCTATATCTATGGTAGGGCACAACATAGGGTTTTCATGAGAGGATTTACATTTTTTAAGTTTCATTATTGAAGAGGAAAGAGTAGGTAATTCATAGTTCCCAGGCAAGACTGGTGAAATTGATGTCCAGAAGAAAATTGCAGGCTAATTAATTGGTCTTAGTAGCGGATTATGTAGGTCACTAATTGAATGCCAAAGCTAATTGGTTCTAGTTGGTTATCCATTCCAAATTATTGAATACCTTCTTATCATAAAATAAAGAAAACAAGGGCATAGAAATTTTATGGTGGATTATAGGTGAAAAAATGAAATTACCATTGTTGGTTTATCATTACAATGGAGCGGGTCCATTGTAGTGAGAAATGGACAAGCATTATTTAACAATGGTAATATTGATGTGGTGGCAAGACTGCTAGATGACAACATCTTATTGGGGAAGGTCTAGTGATGGAATAGTGTTTTGGTGGAAGGGTAGTGGGGTTCACAGACATGAGGTGGTGGACTGACAGTGGAGTACGAAATGACCTAGGAGAAGGATGGGGACAAGAGGTCCACTTGGTGGGATGTGAGTTGTAGGGGAGAAAAGCGGGGTCAAAAATCATTGTGAGCGGGGAGAGGGATGGCAGTTTTTGGAGGAGGGTCAGAGTAGTAAGCGAGAATAAGCACAGGGACTTGAAATGTTTTGTAGCCACCACATTGTAAGGGATTAACGCTTTTTTGGACCCCCCTCACTGATTAAACCTTGTATGCACTCGGGGGGATGAAAATGATCCCCCTACATTGATCCGGGTGGTGTGCATTCGGGGCGTGAGAACATGTGCACCCATTTTATCATATGGAGACAAAAAGAAGTTGCATTAAAAAATTTAATTATAGTTTGAAATACGATTAACTTATCACTTAATTAACATTATTTCTTCTAATTAACCTCTAAAGGTGCATTTATACACACAAGCCTATTAATTTATTCTCACTAATCTAACTCAAGCCCGATTACACTGTGTGGTTATTTATTTACTAACCTGAACTAATTTAATTTTATCTAGTCTAATCATGTTGAAATAGTGTGATTAACCTAACTAATCTACTTCTCCTAATTCAATGTGGGAGATTTAAATAAGCTACACACCTTACTGAAAATTCTTTAAGGTACATGTATTGTAATTTTTTATTTTTGAGTGGAATTTTAACAATCTCACTTGCATCTATATTTCTTATGGGGTATTTTCATTATTTTTCTTCTTTTTCACATTTTGATTTTTTTTCTTTTCACTTATATATTTTTTATATCCACTTTTTTTCTTTTCTATTCTTTTCCTTGGCAAATAAATTTGCAGAATGGAAGACTATTTACAACATCTCATATACAAAGTTATAGTCACAATCAAGTCATCTTATGAAATATAGGACCCTAACAGTGGCTCCAATGTGGATGTTACTGTCCTTGTGAGGTATCAAGAATGTTGTAAATCAGTAACCTTGATCTATTGGGGAAACTATCTTTATTCTGCAGTTGAACCTGATCCTCCTACTGACAATCATAAATATGGGTAACAAATCATCAGAAGCATAGGGCCTTCTCCGAGGGCTTCAATTTCTTATGTGAGCCACTCTTACCCTTGTAGTAAAAATAGTAAAATGAGAATGTATAATGAGTCTAAATGAAACCAATTTAACTTTCAGGAGAGTAGTGTTTGAGAATTTTTCCATTGGCAGGTCCACCAGGCAGTGCTATACACCACTTTCTTAGATTGTTGCAGCTTTATGGTCTGGTTGATCCTTTTTTGTAAATCATTAATTTCCATCCGTGACTCTTGTAACAATTTTAACATAGGAATTTCCAGAGAAACAGGAAACACAACATGAAATACATATACTATTCGGAATGTCGACATTCCAATAGACTTTTTGATGCTAATTCAATCAGCTCACAGGACATTTATCTACTTTTTATGTGAGGATTTTTAATTCCACTACCTTAGCTTCTTGATGATGTTGACTAAAATCTTGTTGGAGGACTTAGCAAGCCCATTTCCTTGTGGGTGATAGGCATTTGAGTGTCCTAATCTTACGTGGTATATGTTACAAAAATGAACAATTCTCATTGACTTAAAGGTGACATCATTGTTGGTGATAACCTAATGGGGGTATCTAAACCTAGACAGATTGCTACCTTCTAAATATTAGATAATAATGATATGTTTTTCTTGTCTGGTTGGAATACCGTCAATCCACTTGGTAAAGTAACCAGTGGTTATTAAGATACACCTAGTCTAGCCTGAGGAGCTGGGATGGGTTTCATCAATGAATTTCCCCTCTCTCTCCCCCTCT
>APFE030715839.1:72392-142820 GCA_000404065.3 Pinus taeda | reverse complement strand
GTAAACAGAGGTATATGAAAGAAAAACTGAAAAAAGAAAAGCCTAGCATTATGATTTTACAGGAGACAAAAATTTATGTTCAACAAATTGAAGAAATAATTGACAAGAATAAACTGCATTATGAAGTTATGAGGCAAGATTCCATTGGTTTTGCAGGAGGTATTGCAATTTTGTGGAACCCGAATGATATCATCTTAGATAGCTGGACCAGTATGAGTAGAATCCTTACTGGCCTGGGTAGAATAGTAGGGACTAAGGAGCAAGTTGTGATTTCAGGGGTTTATGGACCTCCTTCTCCCGGTGAAAAAGAAAACTTCCTAAACAGTATGAAAATCATTCGTAGGTTATATTCAGAAGTTGCCTGGATAATAGGTGGCGATTTTAATCTAATCAGATCCTTAGAAGAAAAGAAGGGAGGGATAAGAAAGAGGGATCACTTCATGGATAAGTTCAATGAACTGATAGAGGATCTCAAACTAGTAGACATTCAGACTATTAATGGGATTTGCACCTGAAATAACAGGAGGGGGGGTAAAAATCAAGTTGCCTCCAGGCTAGATCGATTCCTAGTATCTGAAGGTATCATGAACAAGGATATTTTTGTTGAAGCAAAGATCATGCCTTCCCTGGGCTCTGATCATTGGCCAATTAGATTAGAGGTGGATATTAAAGTGAACCAGGGAAAAATACCTTTTCGTTTTGAAGCCTTCTGGTTAAGGGACCCATAATTCATCAAAAAAGTTGAAGATTGGTGGAGACAAAGCACTATACAGGGTAAAGGAAAAATGCGTACGTTTCAGCTGAAACTAAAAGA
Source organism: Pinus taeda (assembly GCA_000404065.3). Lineage (NCBI taxonomy): Eukaryota > Viridiplantae > Streptophyta > Pinopsida > Pinales > Pinaceae > Pinus > Pinus taeda. Next base: position 142,006 of record APFE030715839.1, on the reverse strand, counting down.
GTTGAAGGGGAGAATCAAAAATTGGAACAAGGAGGAGTTTAGAAATATTATGGAAGACAAACAAAATTTGGAAAAAGAAATGGAATCTCTTCAACAAAGAATGATTCTAGAAGGCAGAACAGAGGAGAGCATCAGTAAGGAAGGGGCAATTCTTGGCAAACTTGAAGAAAGACGGAAGCAGGAAGAAATCCTTTGGCGACAAAAATCAAGAATAAAATGGTTAAGGGAAGGGGAAAGAAACACTAAATTCTTTCATCAAGCTATGATCAAACATAGACAGAGAAACAGGATTCTTTCTATCAAAGATAAGAATGGGAACAGAGTGGTTAAGCAAGCTGAAATTGAGCAAGTCCTTATGGATCACCATAAGGAAATATTAAGTGAACCCCAAGCTGATAGAATGCATGCAATCCAGGAAATTTGCTCAGCCATTCCTCGCTTAATCACAAAAGACCAAAATAAGGCGTTGATGAGAGCTGCCACTTTAGAAGAGATAGAGGAAACTGTGAAAGCAATGAAGAAAGGTACTGCTCCAGGCCCGGATGGCTTCACAGTTGACTTCTTCCAGGCAGGTTGGCACTTCCTGGGGAAAGAGATTCTGGAGCTGGTAGAAGAATCTAGGATGAACCAGAAGGTATGGTCTACCATTAACTCCACTTTCTATGCTTTAATCCCTAAAGGTGATAATCTGGAAGATGCCAATGGTTTCAGACCCATAGCGTTGTGTAATGTTATTTATAAGATTATAACATCTATGATGGCCAGGAGATTAAAACCCCTTCTGGACAAGTTAATATCTGCTGAACAAACAGGTTTCGTTGAAGGAAGGAAGATCCTTGATGGTCTGGTTGTAACTCAAGAAGTTATTCACTCCTTAAAAGTCAAAAAACAAAAGGGTATGATGATTAAATTAGACCTGTCGAAGGCGTATGATAGACTAAGTTGGAACTATTTGGGAAAAGTCTTGGAAAGTTTTGGTTTTAGTAGGAGGTGGATTGACTGGATTCATAGCTTGATCTCTTCCCCGAATTTTTCTATTCTTGTGAACGGGACCCCCTCGAAAACATTTACTGCTTCTAGAGGTATTAGACAGGGAGATCCATTATCTCCATTTTTGTTCATTCTAGCTGCTGAAGGACTGGGTCGCTTTATCAAGAAAGAAAGAGAAGCAAACAGAATAAAAGGTCTTAAGCTCTGGGGAAATAATCTTCCATTAACTCATCAGCAATTTGTTGATGATATCATGTTGTTTGGGGAACCAACAGTCAAAGAGGTAAGACACCTCAGAAGAATTTTGGATCTATTTGCGGAGGCTTCGGGTCTGGAAATCAATAGGGACAAATCTTGCGTCTTCATATTTAACACAGTGGATCAGGTCAAAGCCCACCTTATAAGACTTTTGGGCTTCAGGAGGGGAGAACTGCCTACAAAATACTTGGGCAACATCTTGGACTTTACCTCCAAAAAAATGAAAAATTGGCAAGGAGTCTTAGATAAGCTAAGCAATAAGGTGGCAAATTGGGCCTTCAGAACTTTAAATATAGCTGGCAGAATTGTTCTGGAAAAATCTGTCCTTCAAGCTATCCCTGTCTACCCTTTATCAATAATGGCAGCCCCCTAGGTATTTGCACAAGGATAAGAGAGATCATCAGGAATTTTATATGGAGAGGGGCTGACCAGAAGAAAAAATGGGCCTTAGCCTCCTGGAGCCAGTTAACTGAAAGAAAGGAGAAAGGAGGACTGGGGTTGAGGGACCATGAGACTCTCAATAAGGTTCTGGGAGCGAAACTTTGGTGGAGATGGCTTAGGGGGGGGAAATGATCTTTGGAAAACCATATGGAGAGAAAATTATCATATGCCCGAAACTGCAGTGGAAATCTTAAGGCGGAGAGAAACTCCCAAAGGATCATCTATTTGGGACCTAGCTCGTCTAAACAGGGATTTGGTTGAAAAGCATACCTTCTGGGAGATCTGCGGTGGAGAAGAAGCTAACTTCTGGGAAGATAAATGGCATCAGAAGGAAAGACTGAGCAGCATACAAGGACTTCAACAGATCCGTGACAGAATAGGAGGAGATAGACCTCATGTCAGGGATTATTGGAAAGCTACTAACCCAGAAGAAAGTTGGAGAATATGGGTTGATCTGACGGAGTGGGACAGAGAGCTCAGTCCAGACCAAAAAGAAGCCTACAGGAAGGAGGTCGAGTCAAGAAAGATTAAAGCTCGCAATGGTAGAGATATACTCAGGTGGGGGAATTCAATGAAAGGCTCGTTCACCACCAAGGAGGCTTACTTCCTAACCTCCGCTCAAACTGGAAACGAAGAGAACCCTGACTGGAAAATTATATGGGAAAGGAATTGGTGGCCGAAAGTCTCCATATTTATATGGTTGGCATCAAAGAATAAAATCCTAACCTGGGATTGAATTCAAAAGAAAGGTTTTAATGGCCCATCGAGAAGATGTCTGTGTAATTCAGAGGGGGAAACCAAAAATCATCTGCTGATAAACTGTCCCTTTGCAAAGACCCTGTGGATAAACACCAAACGAACCTTTGGTAAACCTGAAAATGCCCCTAGTGAATTCAATGAAGTGGTTTTTCAATGGAATAAGGAAGTCTTTCAATGCAAAGTGGTCAGAAGAGCATGGGACCTCATCTCAGGGTTTGTACTATGGATGATTTGGAAGGAGAGAAATCGCAGGATATTCCAGAACACAGCAAAGGAACCGGAAGTCATTTGGGGAAAAGCAGTCAAATTATTGCGGGAAACAATCTTGGTTGATAAATGGGTGGGGGAGGATTGGAAGGTCAACCAGGTGGAGGAAGAAATACTGAACAAATTAAACTTAAAATTCGAGATGGTTTTCCACAAACAGAATCCCAACCATGAGATGCGGATCCAAAGCCCTGATAAATTTAGCTATCCCAAAGATAATTTCATAAAATTGAATTTCGATGGGGCCTCGAAGGGGAACCCAGGCGAAGCGGGCTTTGGAGGCATTTTTCAGGACAACAGCAATCAGGTAAGATGGATTTATGTAGATTGGGGGGGAGAAATGACAAATAATGAGACAGAGTTCTGGGCTCTGCATCAAGGCATGCGGATTGCGGTAAGAAATGGCTACTCCAATCTAGAAATCACAGGAGACTCACAGATCGCGGTGGAAATGCTAAAGAAGCTCAACAATGGCCGGAATTGGGAGAAGGTCACGATTGAGTATAAGGTAATAAACCATGTGAGGCGGAAAGGGAACCAGGCGGCTGATTTCTTGGCAAACTGGGGATGCAGAGGCCGCGGCAGCACGGTGGATGCTCAATGGAGAGCGGTGTGCGGGCACAGGGAATGGATGGACCTGGCAACCATAATCAAGGCCGATCATGACCAAGCCACAGGTAGAAAGGTGGGGAGCGATGAGCTGGATCAACAAGGGGATGTGGAGCATCCAGACCACGCATGCTCATTATGAATAGGATCCCATGCAAATTGCAATACTCGTGCGAAGCATTGGAGACGGACAGAATTTGGGACAGACAGTTAAGGAATGTCAGAAAGGACCTGGAGAGGGGATCGGTGATCGCCATGCGAGATCACATCGAAAAGGTACGAAATATGAGGGGAAAAATCCGCCTCATATAAACCCAATGATAGATTCCAGCTGGCGCAGAAATGGCGAGCACATGTCAGTGACTTCAAACCAGAATAAATCTAATAGGATGTTTGATGGGAAATGCAATGATCGGAGTAACAGGTGGCAAGACTCGGACAGCGGGACTGATAGCAGGAGTGGGTTCTGGGAATTTATAAAAGCCTGCATGCAAAGCACCCGGCATCAGAAGAATTCAGTTAACGTTCGCAGCGCGAGAGGAAATACAGGTCGCTTGAGAGCCTCCCGTATTAATCATAGTTGCCCTTCTGTGAGCGGATCTATGGAAACTAGAAAGAGGGCTCGGTTAGCGGAGAAAATGGAAGCTGCATGAACCAGTGAGCAGGACCGTAAAGGAAAAGGGGTGATGAAGGAAGAGGACCCGGAGGAAATTTTCTAAATTCCTGATACTTCAGATGAGGAGGGAAGTCGTGACCAGAGTATGAATGCAGAGGAATGGGAGCAGTATGCCATGGGAATTAGCCAGCGGAGCCGGCGAGGCAGACGGGTACCGCAGCGAGGGCGTCGGAGGAAGATTCGTCATGGAGTCCGCGCGGCTGCCTCGAGCCATGGTCAGGATAGTGAGGCTAACAAAGCTTGGGACGGTAAGGGAGACGAGCCGGAGCAGCGCAGACGACCTGCCAGGAGGGCCAGGCAAACTTTCGAGCATAAAATTCAGCGTGCCGAGAGAGCTTATGCTCAAAATCCCAATCCCAAAATCAGGCAAATCATACAAAACATGGAAGAAGAAGCAATCCAAGCCCAATCTGATTCGAAAATGGAGGACTGGGAATTTCTGGTGCATGACCCCAGTAATACGAGAGGCAGAATGTCTCTGTCCAAGCAGTCCTTACACATTTACTGGGTGATGAAACGGTTGCTTGCCAAGGCCTTGGAGCAGGTGGCTACTGAAATGGCAGAGTTGGCTCAGGGTGTCCCTAACTTGAGACGAGAGCTCCGCATCCTGCAAATTTCCATGGAGATGCAGGGGAAACAGTTAGATGAGATTCAGCAATTGCTTAAAGACAGCCAGCAGAAGAGCAGCAAGGAGAACTCTCCAATCCTTGCAAATACAGTTGAGTAGCTTTAGTTCTTGTTTTCTTTTTGATGAATCTTCGGTCTATAGATAAACTAGACAGCTTCCCTCATTTTGTAATAGATAACTACTATATGCATATCAGTAGAATTAGAGCAGGGAAGGACTGTAATGTTTATTTAGCTTGGAAAAATAGAATGTGGTATTTCTTTTTTTGGTTTGATGTTAAAAACTTTAGGTGGATACCCTACTCGGTTTCCCCTGGTGGGCGGGTAGATGGTTCCACCAATACTGCTGTAATTTTTTGATGTGATAATAGAAAATACGAGTACCACCTTTTCCTACAAAAAAAAAGATAATTTGGCCCTCTTCATTCAATTTTTTTTAATACCCACTTAGTCCCAAGTTCCATTTTACTCAATTTGATTCAACCGTTCTTCGATAGCATTTACCCAATGTTGATCCTTATCATCTTGTTCAAAGTGCCTTCACTCTATTTTGAATAACAAAGCAAGAATGTTATTTCCCGGTGAATTGGTAATTTTCTTTGGGTTTGTATTCCTACATCAACATCTCCAATAATTTGACTCTATAGGTGATATTTTCTGTACAAATTTAAAAGTTATCTTGAATGGAGATTGTTCTTCCTTTGTAGTAATCTCTTATTGGCCTATGTAGATGATATCTTCTAAATTATCATTTGTTTGTTCTACTTCTTTATTTGGCCAAACTTTGTCTTTTCTTACATCAATACATTTTGTTAGAGTCAGTCTTTACATCCCTCCATTAGAGATCATTTCTCTTATTTCATTTCATTTTTTAGGTGTCTTGCTCGATTCACTCAGTTGCATTCCGCTAGGAGCATGTCATAATCTGACGGAAGGGTCTTGTTATTCATTACCTCTCATGCCTTGCACTGCTAGATCAGGTCTGTTTGTCAAAATCAAATTTTTGAGTCACTTATAGCCCTGTTTTAGTCTTTTGATCAGCAAGTGTCATTTTAGTCACTAGGTCTAGGGTTTCACAAGTTCTGTCTTCAAGCTATCCAATAAAGCCAGCAGGCCAGAGGGAGGTTCTTAATAAGTTTTCATTCCACATATTTTCATCGTCATCTGGATGGATCATGACTTTTCTTCAAAAATCTGTTTTGAAGAAAAGTCGACATTTCGTGTTTTGTAATAATTTTCAAAATTTTGCAGTTGTTGAATTCTTCAGGCGCAGGCCTGGTCTCCTTTGCCAAATTCCATGCCAGCTATCCCTACAAAAAATTGCCAAGAATTTCATCATTTCAGTCAAAAATCAAAAAGGAAATTCAAAACACAGAGTTGTATTAAAATGTCAAAAAGTGCCAATGCCAAACATTACAAAAATGGGTTTTCAAGAATCAAAAAACAAATCCATGTCTTTATAAAGAGTTTTCCACGAAGATCAATGTCATTTGAATGCCAAGTTCAAAGAAAAGCCATTCAAAGCAAATTGGTTGAGTTAGTGTGCGATTTGGGTGAATTTGGAGGAAGTTTGGCCGGCGCGGCGCATAGAGTAGGTGGCGCAGGGCACTGGGAGAGACCACACAGTGTTAAATAACATGGGCGCAGTGCACTGGGATGGCGCGGCGCACTGGGTATGAGGTGCGGCACATACACCAGAAAGCCAGAATTTGCTTGAAATCTCGCCAAATTACCAATCACTTGCGTGGATTTTCCAAGTAGAGCCTTCTTCTTGATGTTTCATCCAAATTTGTGATAAGCTATGGTGGTTTATGGATGTTAATGGTTGAACAAACATATCAAACCCTCCTTCTAAAAGCACCTCAAGAAAACTTGCTGTCAGGGTTTCAAATTCATTGTTTTGCCACCAAAGTCACTCCTCCCTCCCTTTTCTCCTTTGTTTTAATCATTCCCTAATTTCCTACCCCCGCCTTAGGTTCATTAATCCCTTCTCCTACATTCCCTTTCCCAAATTCTCAAAACCTATCCCCAATTCCCTCCCACACATTTCCATATGTAAAAACCCCAAACCCCTACCCTATACATCAAATCCCTTACTATTTCCCCCCTACATTTCCCTAAACAAAATTTCTCCCAATTTTCCCTAAATCCCTTACTATTTTCCCCCATTCCTAACAGTCCCTTGTTGCAATTTTTCCCCTTGATGGTAGAATTCAACCACATCACAAACAGAGTAGTCCAACATAGTTTTATCACCAGCATCTTTTTCTCCAAGGTGGTTTGTACAACAGAAGTTATGTCATCTGGTCATTCATCTAATTATGAAGTAGAGACCCAAAGTAACTCACCCACGGAGGGACATGCACCCCAGAGGCCTCATAAAGGTGGCAAACATGTAGGAGAAGAACCGGCCACCCTTACAAAATTGCAGGCCTACCCTTTTGCCGTCTCTTGTTTTCAGTTTCAGTCATGCGATGAATTTTGCGAGAAGGTTGCTACTGTTCAGGTCCATCATGAGTTGGCTCACTTATTTGTATTACATTTACATGGCGATCAAGTTAATTTGGCTGGTATCACTTTTACACTTACACCAAATTCTATCTCATTAGCAACCGGCATACCGAACATTGGAGAACCATGGAACAAGAAGCAGAAGATTGACCGGCAACATTATGAGCCATATATTAAACCAGGTTTCTTGAGGCAGGTCAAGAGAGTGTTCCTGTTCTAATATATCAAAGATGAATATGTTCCATTAATGAAATTAATCATGAAGTATGTCAGTTGTGAAGGTCGCTTCTCCCGAGTATATGCTTATCACATTAGGTTGCTCATGCATTTCACCCAGGTAAGGATGATGAACATTCCTTATTTCATATGCCGGAACATAGAGAGGGTGACCACCCTTGTGCAGCATAAGACCCCTGAGTAGCAGTTCAACAACATTTGCCATTTTGCTCTCATCAAGATTTTGGTGGTTCATCAACTTGGATTACAGGGTATCACTTGGGATGATTTCATCTCTCGTGACTTTTTCAGAGCACCTTCAGAGGTTGGGCATGAGACTGGTGGACCTTCTCATCAGTAAGAAGGCCATGATCCACACACTGCTACTTACCGGTCTTCATTACATATCATAAGGGCACGAGACAGTTATTTGTAGTAGTAAAGCGAGTGTTATCTCCACCCGGGGTGGAAGGGGCCTCGCTTCCGACATCAGCATCACAAGCACAGGATAGAGGCAAGAGGCCAATGTAGGATGAGGGGCCTTCAAGTGAGTGAGAGACTGATTTCATTCTCGTTCAGGATGATGTTACAGACATGGGCTCGTAAAATGCACATCTTAGAGAGATCATCCAGGAGCAGTAGACAGAGATCATAGCCTTGTCCCTTGAATTGGAGAGGGCTAAGTGGACTATGAAATATTTCGAGCAGAGGAACAAATAGCTCGAAGATCAGCAGGTAATCATGGAGTTGCAAAACATCCACGAGAATCGCCAAGCTGCCCAAAGGCGGATGATTGAGCTCACTTCATTGGAGCAAGAGATTAATGATGATTAGGACTCTTGGCTCAAGAGAACCAACATCCACCTGGAGAGACTAATGGAGAAGGCCGATAGGGATAAAGGATTGTTGAGACACATGGCTTTCCGTTATAGGGCGTGCAATATGAGTTCCAAGGCATTAATAAGGAGTCTAAAGGCAAAATTGAAGAAGGCAATAAGGAAGAAAAAGAGGAAAAAGGAGCATGATCATCTTCAGATATTGGCTGAAGCCTATTTAGCCTAGCATGACAATTGATGGAGAAGCTCCATCCAAAATTTCAAGAAATTTGGGGCAGTTTTGGTATTTTAACAAATTTTGGCACTAAAAAAAAGAGTTTTTTTCCCTATGCGTCGCGCCACGTGGCGCGCGCTTTTGCTAGGGAGCTCCAAATGGAAAAAAATTTATATTTATAGATTTTACATGAAAAAGCATGACTTTTGGTGCATGGCCAAGAAGTTTCGGCAAGTTTTTAATCCACAAGAGGTCAAAAACACTCAAAAAATGACCTCACTACCCCTATTTTGACACACAGGAAGCAGGCTTGGGAGATTGAAGGTTGGGAGGGGTACATGGACACCAAATTGAAAACTTCCACTTGGGTTGGAAATTCAACAGGCCGGGCTTTCCAACAAGCTATCTTGGGCTCAATTTTGACTTCGGGAAGTGCCTCAAATTCAGCTCCGAAGTGGTGCAAAGCACAGAGGATTTGGCGCAGCGCATAGAGGATTTTTACCCAATTTTTCGCCTTCCAGCTCAGAAATTTGGCCAGTTTGACTAGTTTTGCTTTGTGATGTAATTATTGACCTATCTTGATGTAATTGAAGGATAATGATGTAATATTGGAATATTTTTACTTGTTCTAGAGGATTCATTCAGTAAAAAGCAAAAATTTAATGAATGCATCAGTTTCCTACCTTATAGAGGCAAGTTGTTTGATTGCCTAGATTTTAGTGCTTTGTTTAGAATTGGTTGCAACAGCTCCTAGAATGATGAGCTCTACCCCTAGAGGCATGGGATGGGTTAGGATGGTCTATATCATGTATCTTCTAAGTCATTTTTAGGGTTGGGTACTTGGGATTGCTTAGCACTTCATTGTACATTCTATCTCTGCATTTTTGGCAAAGGAAAGACCAGGGTTTTGCTGCACTTGTTGGGATCCATGTGGCTCTATGTTTTTATGGTGTGTTTCTCTATGTACTTGTAAGTTCATTGATGTTTATGTGTATCATTTTCTGTTCCCTTTACTTCTGAAATTAAACAAATGAGTGACTGGAGTAGAATTCACTGGACTGTTGTGCTCTGCTTTGAACTTTTGTTTAATTTTCAATGTTTTCATCTATTTGAGGAGGACTCTTGAGACTCTCTTGCCCTCCTTGGCTCCTCACCAGTCTGATCCATCCATTTATTCACTCTAAAAGCATCAAAACGATTTCCTTCCTTGCCCTAATCAGAACTCTGCGAAAACTGTGTCTCATCCCCGGACCCAAATTTGCCTTTCCCTTTTTCCGACTCAAAACCCCCAAAAACTCAAATCAACCCCTTGTACTTCATACCTAGCCTAAAATTAGCTTTTATTTCAGTCATCTCGAGCCCCATTGATTATCCTTTTCTGAGATTGACCCGGAGAGAGCCGTCTCCTGTCCTCGTAGGGCTAGCTATGAGGCTGAGCGTGGTTTGATGTGGACCTAGAACCTTACCTTTCCAGCCTGAGGTAAATCTAGGCTCTAACACATTCCACAACTTTGTGTAGTATTTTATTCACTACAACAGAACAAACAAATAGCACCTAAAATAGTGCCAGAATTTAGTGTTTTTTAGTTTGCGAATTGGACACCTTTCCCAATGAAAAAATGGGTGCAATGAGGCATGTTTAATAGCGCCATATTTGGCACTGTATATTTCTTTGGAAATATCACCATAAATAATATTGAAAAACTAGTGCCTAAAATAGTGCCCAAAATGTTGCCAAAAGTTTCACTGGAAATTATGTCATAAATAGTACCAGGCACAACGCCAGAAATAGCAAGAGAATAGAGATGGGAATAACGCCAGTTTTAGTGTTGGAAATAACACTAGGATTTTCTCCAATTTGGCTCTTGGTTTGGCTTCCATTTTACATCTGTTTTTTCTTCTCGTTTTGCTTCTAGTGTGGCTTCCAATTTTGCTTTTATTTTTCCTTCTAGTGTGGCTTCCAATTTTTCTTTTAGTGTGGCTTCCAATTTTTCTTCTAGTGTGGATGCTAATGTTACTTCTAGTGTGGCTTCCAATTTTTCTTCCATTATTACTACTTGTTTTGCATACAGTTAAATTAATATGTTTTATTTCAATTTAATTAGTTAAATATATCGTGTTTCTTAAATAAGTTATATAATTATACATCATATTTTGCTTCCACTATTGTTTTTTTCATCCAAAAATAATTATTGTTTTGCATACAGTTAAGTTAATATGTTTTATTTAATTTTAATTAGTTAAATATATAATGTTTCTTAAATAAGTTATCTAATTATACATCATATGAACGCATTTGAAATATTTTATAGGATAACATTTATAAATAATTATTAGGGAAACAAACATCCGTACAAATTGACAACATCATTATACTTATTAAATATCCATCAAAATAGAGTCTACAACATCCAATATATATAAAATAAAAAGATAATTATTGTAACATGATCATAATCTATAATTAAAACAAGCAAGTCAAATATGTATAATTTAAGTGAATTTGACAACATCCATCATGAGAAGTAAATCAAAACCATCATCATCAACCACTTTCAACATATAAAAATTTCAAGTCAATACTAACAAGATCATCATCATATATAACTAAAACAAGTGAAATTCACATATACTAGTAGATCAATAACATGTGAAAATTATGTATGTCCAACAGTTGAAATTAGTCAAAATGATACATCATGTAAAAATTATATAAATAAAAAAGATGAACTATGTAAGAAAAAATGATACAAGGAAATATGATACGTCATGTCCAAATGATATAAGTGAATATGATACATGTCAAAAGGATACAACTCAATAATATGGTAGAGGTCATGAAAATGATACATATGATAGTAACCATGAAAATTAGAATCATAACAATATATCAAAGATGATCCATGATGCAGTTTATGATGCAAGAGCATCTAGGCCTAGCCAAAAATGTGATGAAGTGGTCACATGTTGTGGCTAATACAAGTTTGGAGGAAGACTGGTTATTAAATTTGTATTAATTTCAAATAAATGTAAGTGGTTAATTTGTTGCCTAATCCTGAATAGAATTGTGAAATAAAATGCAAATGATCCTCCCTGTGTGGAGATCAAGCCAATTAGCTATATTGATTAGGTAGAGTAGGATATGATTTCTAGGAATATAGTGAATTCCTTCAATTGTGGAAGGAAATTGTTATACAGGGAATAAATGTATTTTCCTTATTTTCTGAAACGGGAGGGATGTGAGAGGGGAGCGACACAAAAGAAGATTCGAGGCATTTGTAAGCCTATGGGCAGTATGAGAGGAAGAGGCCATTAATTAGATTAATTAGGCTTGAGAAGGGAAAAGCCTTCAAATATATGTTTGTATATAGAGGATTGATTGGAGTGATGAAACTGTGTGATCAGGCCGAAGGGCGAGCTCTGTGATTGTTTGCTATGAATAATCAGTGTGCATGCATAATCACATAACTGGCCTGGGGAGGCTTGAATTCTTGGGTTTCTAACTATTTGTGAATGCTCTTAGTGCCAAACTGTGGTTTTCATATGTTTAAATGAAATTACTGTGTTGAAAGATCAATTGGTGAGAGATATCCATCCATCTAGTTTTGCAGGTGGAAAAAACCAAATACACTAAGTATCGGGTTCAAACCATGTTTAACAGAGAATTCAGACATTAAATTTCATACGCAGGACTTTTGAATGTTATCAGGTCTATAGAGCCATATCGCATCGCCGAAAGCCATTACAAAGGGAAATCACACTAAACACTTAGTGGATTTCAAGAATGTGGACTTAAAAGATTATTAATGTCACTTTTTGGATTTATCGGGTCTAATTAATACCATATATCACATCGCTTAAGTTTATCGGCACGTGGTAAGTCATAACCCCAACCCTTGCAGATATTCAATCGCCGATACATCGCATCAGCGAATCAGAGTGGGAGTATTATCGTTAGAATCGACACATTGTAAATCACCGATAGAGATTTCGATATCGCATCGGACCTCCGATAAAGGTGTGTGTCGATAGTGTAAACCCCTAGCAGCGCGATTGGGATAAAGCGATTCGATCGGAGCCATTAGATCTTGAAGCACCAGATCGACGGTCCTAATTGCTTGATGCATTGACTTTCTAGTATTGAAGCGTGCCGATGGAAAAAAAGGTATAAAACCAGGTTTTATGAGGTTTTCAATGGAATTCTTCTTATTCATATATCTTGGTATATATGAGTCGGTGATAGATGCGATAGTGATATTACAGCAAATCAATGGTAAAGGGGTGATGTGTGAACCCGATAGGGTTATGAATACGGTTGTAATTTTTTTGAAGCCCAGATAAAGGCTTCAAGCGAAGTTTCAGGTATTTCCACATATTTTAATATATAAAGAAAGAAAAGGCATGATCTCAAGGTTTTAAAGGTATATATGCTTCCTATTATATTAATATATTATAATATTATATATATATATATATATATATATTATATATATATATATATATAGTATATATATAATATATATTATATATATATATATATTATATATTATATATATAAATATATATCTATATATATATTATATATGTAGATTATATATATGTAGTGATATATATATGTAGATATATAAGGTGATGGAGGTATAAAATTTAATAAGGGGCCATTAAGGGGAATTTAAATTATGATAAGGTGTATTTGTGTGGCAGCCTTAGGGTTGCATCATTTTGGCATCAGAGCCAGGTTAAGGAAGAAATTTCCTACGAAGAGATGTTTGCTTATGAAGATTTAAGACTAAAGAGGTATGGAAACAACAACATGTTGAATGAATGAAGTTTGGTACCAGATTACAATAGCGAGACTGTAGAAGAACTATTGGGGATGTTCTTAGAGATTGTTGCAGAACATGAAAAAGCAACAGACAAAGGAAATCCATTCAAACACAGGTGACAACATAAGAAAGTGTGAAGAATGCAGAAATATAGAACAAAAGAAGCTGTGAGAGAAGAACCAGGTGTATTCTTAAAAGCATCGCAAAGGACAACATTCTAAAGTGGCAGTGAACCTGAAGAATCCAACAAGATATTGGACAGAGAGGACAATTGAAGTTCTCTCCAGAGAGATTGAGAGATTGCAAAAGCCTAGAGGGAGAAAAGGTGTTGCTCAAGAGGAGGTTCTAAATAGAGAACCGTGCTTACCAAAAGACTGAGTGCGGAGAGCTTAGTGACGTAAGATCGTAGTAAGGAGGACTTGTTGTTGCAGAGGAGTGAGGAGCTCATGGAAAGAGAGGAGTTGAATATGACTACTATTAGTGATAGTGGAGGTTCAAAAAGAAGCCACAACAGAAGGAAAGGTGCCAAAGAAAATGACATGAGGATGAGTCAAGAAGAGTTTGACAGAAGAGCACTGAGGTAGAGCTCTAGATTGGTATGTTGTTGGACATGCTGCAGCGAAGTGATGAAGACTAGAAACCTGGTTGGACCATGAGAATAAGAGTAAAGTGGCATAGGCTACAAGAGAAGAGAAATCGGCAAGTGAAATTAGAGATAGTAAAAGAGTTGAGAAATATTGAGCAGATATTGAGTGCTCAAGAGCAATTAAATGAAATCAGAGAAGCAGAAGCGGTAATGGAAGTTTTCATTTGTAGACCAAAACAAGGTGAAATTTTGGGTGAAGAGGACAACGAGAGATCAGCTGAAGATCTCATGGACTATTGTCATAGTTTAGAACAATTAGAAGATGTGATGACAAGGGAAGCAAATGAGCCAATGAAGCCATGTGCTCTTAATTCTCATAGTTTGTGTATGTTTGCAGGATATGCAGAGCATGGTGTACAGTATGGTGAAACTGTCACGAGTAGGAATGAATCTCTTGAGGTGAAGTATGATGGAGAATCCATTTTAGAGGAAGAAGGTGCTGATCTATTGCTACAGAAGGAGTTCATAGATGAAATTCTATTTAGTGTGAAACAGTCAGATGAAGTTGATATGGACTAGAAGCCTAATGACAATGCCATAGTGGTACTATAAGAAGGTAAGGAATTGATTTTTTTTTAATGAAATTGATGAAAGAACTTTGCCATATGATAGTGCAGAAAAGAGGATAACTCAGGAGGATTGCCAGGAAAAGGATGAAGCTGAGAATGCAAATTGTGATGAACTGCTGGAGAAATTTCACAAGGAAATAGAATTCTCGAAAGATTTATCAAGGAACTTAAAGGAGAAATGAAGCTTTCATAACCTAATGGAGGAAAGGATATGATTACTATGCATGGTGTGGAAGACAACATTAATAATTATCATGCTGAAATCAGAGAAATTGAGTAGAGATTATTTGAGGTGAGATGAAATATTAGGAGCAACAAGGAAGTTATGTCCTCAGAGACATGAAGGAGACAAAAGTATTAATTCATCAAGATGAAGATGGAAAGAACCAGCAATTTAAAAGGGATGATCAACTACATGATAGATAATTTGAGGAAGGCATTAGATTGTAGTAGTACAGCAACTGGCATCAGAATGAAGAACGAGAGATTAGTCTAGAAGTATAAAGGAAGACAAGTGAAGACCGCAGATACAGATGGAGAGTGAAGAAAAGGTCAAACGGAAGCTATTACAACAGAGGTGGAATGTCAATTTGAAGAATGAGTTCAGGGAACTTGAACAAATTCATATTGATTTGTTAAAGAAGGAAAGACTCAGAGAAATGGAGTCACAACAAGAAGGATTTGTTGAAATCCAAAAGATCTATGATGAAGGATTGGTGCTTGAAGCATCAAAATAAGATGAAAGGTATTGTATTTTGAAAACTAAAAGTTGTTGTCTGTTTGCAGGCCATGTTGACTTGAAGAAAGACAAGCAGTTATTGGAAACTGTTATATTAACAAGTGAAGAGATGACTACCCATAGTCATATGCAGAATATGGAGAAGAGTTACAGCCAAGTGACAAAATATGTCCAGTCAGGCGACATCCAAAGGATGAGTCAAAAGGAGGATGGCAAAGGAATTATTGAGATCAAAGGATACACTGAGGTAAGGCAAATGTTTAGTGTTATCATACGTGAAGGGAACAATGCAGATATGATTTTTCAGAAGTTAAAGGAAGGAAATTCCCATAATCATGTGAAGCAGAGGAAAGAGCAGTTGTTAAACATAGCTGTAGTAATTTATGTAGACATTAGACAACTGTTTAAAACTAAAGCCAAAAGAGGACAAAAACTAAATATTGACATAGAAGACTTTGTATATATTAAGCAATCATTGAGAATCATTGAACTTGAAGAAAGCTAAAGTAAAGAAGGACTAAAGACCGATGATGCAGATAATGAAGATTGTGCAGAGATTCTGGGAGAAATTCCAAATGAAGTGGCAGATTTGTGGCAAAAGTCAAGTGTTTTGAAGAGGAGGCAAGGAAATCAAGGAATAAGTGATCAGATTGTACAAATAGAACTGAATGAGAGCAAGGTACGAGCCAATGTGAAATGAATGTGAAACAAGGAGCTGATTCTGAAGAACAGATCAAATTAATGAAGGGTGAGATCAGAATGTCTCAAAAAGATGGAATGATGCCAAATCTACAGAATGAGAGTGTTGAACTAGAAACAGATTCAAGAGATGATAGTAAAAGAATTACTATTATACCACAAGGATTTATTAATAAAGAAGAAGCTGAACATGACATTTCATAAATATATATGGGATATGGGCACAGAGATTATGATGTTCTTATTCAAGAACACAATCAGATGCAGGAGAATAGTATTCAACCTAGGAGAAGTGAAGTGTACAAAGAATTGGATGAGTTGTGGAAACTCATACAACAACATTCCAATAAAACAAATACAATACAAAAGAAGAAAGGAAGATTGGTTGGAAGGAATGGTACAGGTGAAGGGAATGAAAAATTGCGAACTAAGATGAGCAAAACAACAGTAAGATATCTGAAAAGGACAACAACAGGCAATGATAGCATGTCTAATGGGATAATACAACATAAAGGAGGGAGACCTAAAGAAGAACAAACAACAATAGAAACCAAGGACAGACTACCAAACCAAGTATGGGATCCAGGGGGACACAGATTAGAAGTACATGATCAGGGGATCATTATTAATTTAAACTTTGGGATTCTGACATAGGAGCATATAGGCCTAGCTAGCAATATGATGGAGTGGTCACATGTTGTGGATAATACAAGTTTTGAGGAAGACTGGTTGTTCAATTTGCATTAATTACAAATAAATGTAGGTGGTTAATTTGTTGCCTAATTCTTAACAGAATTGGGAATAAAAAGGCAAATGATGCTCCTTGTGTGGAGATCAAGCCAAATAGCTATATTGATTAGTTAGAGTAGGATATGATTTCTTGGAATAGAGTGAATTCCTTCAATTGTAGAAGGAAATTGCTATACAGGGCATATATGTATTTTCCTTATTTTTTGAAATGGGAGGGATGCGAGAGGGGAGCGAGACAGAAGAAGATTCGAGGAATTTGTAAGCCTACTGGAAGTATGAGGGGAAGAGGCCATTAATTGTACTAATTAGGCCTGAGAAGGGAAAAGCCTTCAAATATATGTTTGTATACAAAGGATTGATTGGAGTGATGGAATTGTGTGATCAAGACGAAGGGTGAAGCTTTGTGATTGTTTGCTGTGAATAATATAGTTGCATGCATAACCACATAACTAGCCTTTGGAGGCTTGAATTATTGGTTTTCTAACTATTTTTGAATGCTCTTAGTGCCAGAATGTGGTTTTCATTTGTTTAAATGAAATTATTGTGTTGAAAGATCAACTGGTGAGCGAAATCCATCATGCTGGTTTTGTAGGCTGAATAACCAAAATACACTAAGTATCGGGTTCAAACTGTGTTTAATAGAGAATCTGAACTTTAACTTTCATACGCAGGAGTTTTGAATGTTATCAGGTCCATAGAGCCATATTGCATCGCCGAAAGCCATTTCAAAGGGAAATCGCACTAAACACTTAGCGAATTTCAAGAAGATGGACTTGAAAGATTATTAATGTCACTTTTGGGATTAATTGGGTCCTGTTAATACCATATATCACATTCTTAAGTTTATCGGCGTGTGGTAAGTCATAACCCCAACCCTTGCCGATATGTGATCGCTGATACATCACATCGATGGATCGGAGTGGGAGTATTACCATGGGAATCGACACATTGAAAATCGCTGATAGATATTTCAATATCGCATTAGACCTCCGATAAAGGTGTGTGTCGATAGTGTAAATCCCTGGCAGCACGATTGCGATAAAGTGATTTGATCGGAGTCGTCAAACCTTGAAGTGCCAGATTGACGGTCCTGATACCTTGAAGCATTGAATTTCCAGTATTGAAGTGTGCCAATGGAAAAAAAAAAGGTATAAAACCAATTTTTGTGAGGTTTTCAATGTAATTCTGTGTATTCATATATCTTGGTATATATAAGTCGGTGATTGATGCAATAGCGATATTACAACAAATCAATGGTAAAGGGGTGATGTGTGAACCCAATAGGGTTATGAACACGATTGTAATGTTTTTGAAGCCTAGATAAAGGCTTCAAGTGAAATTTCAGGTATTTCCACATATTTTAATATATAAACAAAGAAAAGGCATGATGTCGGGGTTTTAAAGGTATATATGCTTTTGATTGCAGTCATGGATCAGACTCAAAAAAGTTGTTTTTATATTTTTTATCTGTAATAATAGTAAATAGTTCAACAAGTATTTTTTCCTTATTCAGGGAAATCATATGGCTGCAAACTTGTATAAATACTATTATATTTCATGTGTAAGGGGATTGGTTAGTTCATTGGTGCATCAGATTATACAAGACTGTGATCTTTTCCATATTAATACAAGTTATATGTTATGTTCATTCTACTAAGTAAACAATTTTAATATTGAAGCAATTGTGAGTAAAGGAGGGCCCCCTTTACTCACAACTCCATTAGTAGTACTAGCATATTCCTTTAATTATGTTTATGCAGTGATATTGTTGTTACACAACTAGTGTTATCTTTTATGATTCAACAACATATATCGATTGATTTATGGTTAAGATTTATGTGATTCATTTAATCAGTTTCAACTTTCAATTGTCAAATTAATTTATTTTGGCTGTGTGTTTAATCTTTTATCTTTTCTGATCAACATCAGCAATATCTGAGTTGTAGAGGGAGGTGAATCCACTCTATAGAATTTGCTGCCAAGTTTCGATGCATAAAAGGGGCATTAATGTTGTGTATATGTGACTGATTTAACTAGGAAGCACTTGAGATATCAAGCCTACATATATTTTGCATGACATCTCGTAACTTTACTTACCCTTGGTTGATAATTTATGTTTGGAAATTATAAGTCTAAAATTTAACTCAACATTTTGGTGTCGTTTCCAAGGAGGTTCTAAGGGATGATACTAAAAGTGTTTTAGTATGATTTTTGTTGTTTAAGATTTTCAGGACTGGGTGAGTCGAAGTGGTAAGACATAGGGTAAATCCTATGCACCTGCATAGTTCAAAATTTAGCAAAGCCATGCCCTGATTGCGTGGTAAGTAGAATATTTTGAATTTGTTTGCATAATAGACAAATAGAGTCCAATATTTACAATTTTTTTTTGTGGTGGTGTGAGCACGACTTCATTCACTCATAAGCTGGCAAGAAAAAGGAAGTCTGCAATAAATAAGGAAGCAAAAGAGGAAGAATCCGAATAGAAGGTTAATGGTCATGAAGATAGCTTGGTCTCCAACCCTAAGAAAATTTATACTTCGATAATAGAATATTTTGTTGAAAAATATTCGGTTGCTACCTATTTAGAACCTCCTCTTACAAGGAAGACAATATCTCTACTTAGTGGTCAACCTGTGAAGGAATTCCTTGTCAGTCCTATCCAAGAACAGGAGTTCCGGACCATTGAATCTGAAGAATCTGTAGTTTATAAGGGTCCTACCTTCTCTTGGATTAACATGGATCATGAAGAAGGTATCGATAATACAGATGGAGGCCACATTGAAGAGGAACTAGTCACATTTGAATTTCCAATTAGGGAGACTTCTAGAGCTACTCAAATGAAAAATATTCCTCCCTCACCCTTGCCCAACTTTCATGGTGTCTCTAGTGAAGATCCTAATGCCTTGTTATTTGAATTTGATGTATTGTGCAGGAGCTACGACTATTCTTCCAATGCTCAGAAGTTGAAGTTGTTTCCTACTAGATTAAAGGATGCAAATCTTAGGTGGTTTATGGGGTTGGGCTCAAACTCCATTGCAACCTGGGATGAAATGAAGAAGGTATTATTGAAAAAGTACCTAGATTATTGTTAAACTAGGGACCTCAGGGAAAAAATTTTCAACATGAATCAAAAGGAAGGGGAGAGCCTTGAGGACTTGGTGGAAAGATTTCCATATAATCTCAAGAGATCTAAGATGAACCAATTGAGCAAAGAAAGCCTGAGAATAATTTTTCTCAAATCAATCAAACTAAAATATCTAGAGGTTCTGAACCTAATGGGAATAGGTGATGTATCAAAATTGAGCTATGATGATGTGTATGATTTTTGTAGACATTATTCACAAGGAAATTCTAAGGTTGGAGGAGGATCAAGAGACACTTCTTCCAGGATTGTCAACTTAGTTGCTAGAGTTGGAGTAACCAGAGCTAAAATGGGTAACTTATTTGAAACTTTTAAGACTAATATTCTTAGCACTTTATCTTCACAATTGGATGTTTTGTAGGCTAAGAAGAAATAAGAGGAATTTGAAAAATCCCTAGCCATATTCTACTCCAAATGCAGGAACAAACATGCTCTAAGGGAATGCCCTTCTAACAGCATACAAGTATTCCAAATTTGTGAAACCGAGAATTCTACTGATAAATGTACTTCTCTTCCTGAGATTAAAGCATCCTATGCAACAGATCAGGAAGTTGTCAATGCACTCTATGCAATGGCACCTCAAGGACCATTGAAATAACGTCCTGCAGGTATGTCATAGTCACATTTTCAATTTTCGTATGCTCATAATCAGATGTGGAATGTTCCAATGCCTTGGCAGCCCTGGCCTCCTCAACAACCTTGGCAGGGGAACTTTTCTTACCCTGTTGCACAGAATTTTCCACCTTAGAACTTTTATCCACAACAGCCCATGCCGCAACAAATGGTACAACCACAACAACAACAACTTCAATTGCGTGCCACACCAAATCAACCTTGTCCCAAACAACTCCCTGCTCAGCCAATATCTAACCCCAATAATAAAACCATCCAATTTGCTCACAATATTGGATTGGTCACTTATCCCACTTTTCCTACTTATTGTATTTCCCCATAGCTGCTGCAGGAAGTTTATGTTCCTTTACTACAGGAATTCCTTGTGTCGCTGTAGGAAATCAAACTTCGATTTATAAAAGTGGTGACTAAGGGAATTTTTTTGGGACATCACGTTTCTGCGACAGGAATCAAAGTTGATCTGGTAAAATCAAAGTAATTTTGAAAATGCCTCCACCAACAAATCAAAAGGGAGTGTGAATTTTTCTTGGACATGCAAGCTACTACAAAAGGCCTTTTTAGAATTTTACAAAGGTAGCCACACCATTGTTTAAATTATTAACTAAAGAACCTGAATTTTATTGGAGTGATGGATGTCAAGCTCCTTTTGATACACTCAAGGAAAAGCTTTCTTTAGCCCCTGTCTTGAGAGGTCCAGATTGGAAATTTCCCTTTCACATTTCCACTGATGCCTCTGATTCAACCATAGGAGTAGTATTGGGCCAAAAGGAAAATCCCATAACCCATGTTATTTATTTTGTTAGTAAAAGTTTAACTCTTGCAGAGATGAATTACAGTGTAAATGAGAAAGAATTCCTTGTTGAAATTTATGCTATTAACAAGTTTAGACATTACATCATTGGATACAAAGATTTTTTACATATTGATCATTTTGCTATTCGATATCTCATGAAAAAACCAGTCACTAATGACAGGATTACTAGGTGGTTGTTTCTGTTGTAGGAATTTGACATCACAGTATTGGACATGCTAGGAAAAGAAAATCAGGTAGCCGATTTCCTATCTAGGCTTAACCATGCAGGTGAGACTTTTCTTGTTAATGATAACTTTCCCAATGAAAAATTGTTTTCTATCTCTATTAAAATGCCTTGGTTTGTAGATATGGCCAACTAACTTGCTGTAGGAAAGTTACCCCGATACTTTTCATCTAGTCAGAAGAAAATAATTATTAGGAAAAGTGCTAATTACTCTTGGATAACAAGAGACCTCTTTTTCATTGGACCTAATTTTATTATTCGTAAGTGTGTCAGAGAGGATGAGATGTATGATATCTTGAGAGCTTGTCACGATGAACCTTATGGGGATCACTTTGCAAATAAGCAGACAACCTATAAGATCCTCTACTCAGGTTAGGCCAAGTATTTTTAAAGACGCTAGGGAGTATGTCCTGAAGTGTGATAACTGCCAGATAATAGGGAGGTCTGTTCAATCAGATGAATTCCCTTTCAGGTACAATTTCTCATTGAACCATTCAAGAGGTGGGCTATTGATTTTAGAAGTCCTATCATTCCTATGTCCAAAGGTAAGAAGTATATTTTACTTTGTACTAATTATGCGACAAAGTGGGTGGAAGCAAGAGAACTACCTAGAGAAACAAAGAAAGTAGTGGTAGAATTTCTTTTTTTCTCATATTTCTCTAAGATTTGCAGTACCTAGGGAGATAGTTACTGATCAGGGTACTCAGTTTGTGTCAAAGGGTATGCAGGGACTTGTACAGAAATATCATATTACGCATTAGAAGTCCATCACTTATCATCCACAGGCCAATGGGCAAGTGGAATCAACAAATAAGGTGTTAGAGACAATCCTTACAAAGACAATGCAACTACATAAAAAGGATTGGTCTGATCGACTTCCTGAGGCATTGTGGGCCTACAGGGTCACATAGAGAAACACCATTGTATTCTCTCCATATGAATTGGTGTATGGAAAATAGGTTTTGCTGCCCATTGGATTTCAGATCAGAACTTTCAAGATGGCAAAAATTTGGGTTTAGACCTTGATGAGGCACAACAATAGTGGATCTTACAACTCAATGAGTTATATGAGATTAGGCAGGAAGCTTTTCAACATACTGACTTGATCCAATAACAATGGGCTAAATGGCACAACATATACATAAAGAAGAAGCAATTTAAAGAGGGAGACTAGGCATTGTTGTATGATTCAAGATTTAGGAACTTTAAAGGGAAAATCAAACACATTGGCTGGGTCCCTATGAAATTGAGAAAGTTTTTGACAATGGATATTTCCGGTTTAAAAAATTGACAATGGGAATGTTTCCTTCTTGCTAAATGGGCACAGACTCAAGTTATATAAAAAACAATAATCCAAGGAGAAATTTGTGGAAGAAATTGTGAAGAAAAAGGAGTTGGAAATGGCAAGAGATGGAGTTGTTCCTTCTACTACCCCTTCTTGATTTTCTGTTGTCATAAACTGAGCTTAAATTTTTCCTTCTCGTGCTCAATAAACCATGAGAGGAATGTCTATTGGGTACATGTTTATTAATCTTTCTAGGCCCAATGGACTAATTACGGAAAAAGAGACCCCTTGGAGTCTTCATTTTCATTATTTCATACTCTCTAAAATTGAAAGTTGTCGAGCATGAACTACCCTAGGCTCATTAAAATAATAGGATAATAGATCCTTTGGATCGTCAAAATATATTTTATTTTTTAGCTAATCTTTGGATTGTTGGTGTTGGATTGATGTGGGATTCCTTAAGGCCCTCCTTCCAACAATCTTGGCCACTCGACATCAGAAAATTATCTCGGCCCAAGATCAAGAGCCTTATGATGCCCTAAAGCTTGTATGCCTTAATGATAGACTATCTCGCCAACAATAATGGGGAATCATCATGGATCCTTTACTTCTAGATCTTACAGGGGGTTTGACATTATCTCATAAATTCACACCTGATAGGATGCATCAGAGTACCGTGGTCCTCACTCTCATTAATGGTGATGGGCCTCACATTGGTTAACAATTGACCTTAATGGCTGGTGTTGGCATTATGACTCAATTTTGACACAGGTGTTGTCCTTGATGGAAACTCACTTAGATGACATATCACAGTTCAACAGGTTAACAACTTAGAGTTACAGATTAGACTTCACAGAATGAGGAAAGAGAAGTATATGCAAGTTCACCTTGAAAAAGTAGCGTATACACGTGGGTTAAAAGACCAAAAGGTACGTATAATGTACACACACAGTTTCACAGAAGGAAAGGTGCGTACATGTTGGAAATCTAAGTTCTAGTCCGTGGTATTTGGTCCATGGTATTTTGATCCATGGTATTATTCCAAAGTATATGGTCCGAAGTATTGATCCCAGTTATTTGGTACAAGGTATTGGTATTAAGTGGTTTTGGACCATGGCATCAAGAAAGGCCTAACACTATATAAGGAGAAGAAGATCATTAGGCCAAAGGTACTCAAAGCATTGAATATATGATAATGAGCAAGAGCTAGTGTACAGGTTATTGGGTTATGGTGCATAACTGGATCTGAATCAAGGATGAACCTCAGCGCTTAATGAAGGATAATATTTAATGATGAGTCAAGACCTTAAAACTTAAAGTGAAGTATCTTTATGTGGTTTGATCACTTATCTAAATAATTGGCACATGTTGTAGTCCGTAAATATGATGATCTAGGTATAACTGAAGTCTGGAATTATTGTAATATTTTAAATCATCATTTACAGATCTGTACACATGTTCACTTTAGAAAAGGAATGTATACATGTTGGTTCTGCATATCAAAATAGTCTATACATATTAAATTTGATTTGCAGATATGCACGCAGGTTAGCCTTGAGAAAAGTGTGTATGCACAAAGGTTTGACACAGGGAAGTAGCATATACCTTGTAAAATATGCTTTAGCTTCTTCTATTTGTTGTTGCATTATTCTGGGTTCTGGTTATTGTATTTTTGTTATAACCTTCTGGAAGATCAGATTGAAGGGTAGTCAAAGCGGTTGATTGGTTAAGTTGTGAAAAGGAGATTGGTTGATGCAAATATACTTGATGATTGAATGATGGATCCAGTTTGAAAATTTATGAAACGTGGTCCCTGGAAGTAAAGAGAAGGTTGTAGCCTTCTATAGGCCAGCACCTATGTACTAGTAAACATATCAACTAGTACAAGAGCTAGGGGGGTTGTATCTCCCTTCCAAGAGAAGTTGGAGAAAGAGAGAAGGTTGTAGCCTTCTGCAGGTAGAAGTCTACATACTGGTATAAGTCTGTACCAGTACAAAAATTGTAAAAAGAAGTTTCTTATTATTAAAAAAAAGATAGAGATGATTGCAGCAAGTGGTTTTCACCCACATTAGGTTTCCACCTTATATCTTTTGTTCATGTGTGTGATTGTTTGCTCTATTTTACTATACCTACTTTTGATGCACTGATTAAAGATCAACATATGATGAATTAACTGAATCTTAAGTTTGCAGTATATATGCTAGTTTCTTTAATCACAATTGCGTATACACGCGAGTTCCACTAACTGAAGTAGTGTATATAAATCTAATTATGGAAATGAAAAATTATTGACTTGCTAATATTTATTCCCCCCCCCCCCCCCAAGTATTATTTCCAAACAATTGGTATCAAAGCAGGTCCTTCAGAAGAAGCTTGATCGCTTGAAGGAAGATCCATCATCATGAGTAATCAAGAAAGAGAGGGATCCATCAAACCTCCAATATTTGATGGAAGCAACTTCGTCTAATGGAAGGTAAGAACCACAACCTATCTTGAATCTCTTGGAACATATTTCTGGGAATTGTGGAAGGAGGATATACATTTCCATCAGCAATTCCTACAGATACGATAGGTAAAAAGCAATATGAAACCAATCCCAAGGCTGTCAATACATTATTGGGAAGTCTATCACAATCAGAATTTGTCAAAGTTATGCAGCTCAAAACTGCCAAAGAAATATGGGACAAAATCGTTCTAAGCTATGAAGGAGACACTCAAGTAAAACGTGAAAAACTGCAAACTCTCAGAACTCAATATGAAACTCTCAAAATGAACAATGATGAAAATATAGCTAGTTACTTCTTACATATAGATGAGATTGTTTAATTGCATGAAGAATTTGGGTGAAGAGATAAAAGAAGTTGCTTTAGCTGAAAAGGTTTTAAGATCCTTGTCTGCTAAGTTTGAATCAAAAGTATCTACCATAGAAGAAAAGCAGGATCTTTAGACTATTACTATGACACAGATGCACGTGATCTTAACTACTTTCGAGATGAGAAAAGGAGGTCCATTAGATATGAGAGAAGCCGCATTTAAATATTTAGCAAAAGAAGAACTTAATCAATCAAGACATATTTCAGAAGGAGAAGAAGAAGCAAAATTTGTCAAGAATCTCCAAGAGGGTTCCACAAGATTCATAGGTAAACTACATTTCAAATGGTTTTCTTGTGGAAGAGTCGGTCAATATGCTACCAACCGCATTTAAATATTTAGCAAAAGAAGAACTTAATCAATCAAGACATATTTCAGAAGGAGAAGAAGAAGCAAAATTTGTCAAGAACCTCCAAGAGGGTTCCAGAAGATTCATAGGTAAACTACATTTCAAATGGTTTTCTTGTGGAAGAGTCGGTCAATATGCTACCAAATGTACTCATAAAGATAAGGTTGATAAAGGTAAGGAATTTGCAAAATGGAATAGAAAACAAAATGTAAGTAAAAAGAGCTACTATACTCATGAAGATAGTGATGGCTTATCAAATAGTGATAAAGATGAAAATAGTAGTGATTATAGAGTTCTAATGGCTTATGAAGATGATGATTTTTTAGATGCTTTAGATGAAGATGACCTTTATGAAGAAATCTCTAAACTCAAAATATATTTAGAAGAAAAGAGTATGATTATAGATACCTTGACATTCCAACTTGTTGAAAGATAAAAACACAATGAAAAGCTAGAATGTGAAATTGTGGGTCTAAGAAAGGATGTTGAGAAAACAAAAGCTCTCAATCATAGATTTGCCAAAGGATCATATACCTTAAATGAAATTATCAAAGTGCAACATTGTCCTCTAATAAAGACAGGTCTTGGATACTATGAAGAAACATCTCAATCACAAAAGTTGTCAACCTCCACTAAAATCTATCGTGATGAAGCAAAGAGCAGCGAATAGTTCGACAATCATCAACAAAGGCATAAAGAAGATCACCAGGTGAATCAGGCTCAATTTACTTCAAGAATGAACAAATGCCACAATCAACCTTAGGTAAACCACACTCAATTTGCTTCAAGGAATAATAATCAACAAGTCAGTAGAAGGAACTTCAACTACAATCATCAGGTCAGTAGATTCAATAATAGCAAGAACTTCTTTAATGGTCAATGTTTCTCATGTCATAATTTTTGACACAAAGCTATTCATTGTGTTTCTTACAAAACTATCATGACTAGAGAAGCATGAAATCAAAGAAATGTGACAGGGATTAAGAAAAGTTCCTATAATAGATTTTCTCTTCTTGAAAATGAAATGGAATGCTCAATCTGTAACAACTTTGGCCATGAAGAATCTGAATGCAGGAGTAAATTTCGGCAAATATATCAAAAGGAGCAAACTCCATTAAATCTCAAAATATAGAGAAAGAAAGAATCGCAAACAGAAAGATGTGGTATAGTCCTGTATGCATAAGGAAAAGAAAACTAGTGGTACATCGACAGTGGATGCTCAAAACACATGACAGGTGACAGAGAAAAGCTACACTCATATAATGCCTTAGAATAGGAAAAGATTGTCTCCTTTGGAAATGACACTCTTGCTGTCATAAAAGATAAAGTCTCCATTTTCTTGAAAGAAAAAGTTAAAGCTTGGAATGTTTGTAAGTTGATGGCTTAAAGCATAATCTGTTGAGTGTGAGTCAAATGTGTGATCAAGGAAATGAATTAGTATCTCAATCAAATGGATGTGTTGTTCATGAGATTGATATAGGAGAAACCATGATTAAAGGGACAAGAACTCCAAACAATCTATACATACTCAAGGAAGGAAAAAAACAGTGCTATTTAAGAAAAAATGATGAACACTGGCTATGGCACAGAAGATTAGGGCATCTAAGCTTCTCCCAAATAAGAAAAGCATGCAGACTCCAGGTTTTTCATGATCTTTATGATATCAGCATTCCAGAAAATACAACATGCAAATCATGTCAATTTGGTAAGAAAACTAGAGCACATTTCCCTGAAAAGGAAGGATCAGTGAGTAAGCTATTTGAACTTGTTCATACT
Source organism: Pinus taeda (assembly GCA_000404065.3). Lineage (NCBI taxonomy): Eukaryota > Viridiplantae > Streptophyta > Pinopsida > Pinales > Pinaceae > Pinus > Pinus taeda. The sequence continues at coordinate 114,280 of APFE030715839.1, read as the reverse complement.
GATTTATGTGGACCATCAAGGAAAAAGTCACCTCGTGGAGAAGAATACTTTATATTGTTCATTGATGATTTTTCCAGAATATGTTGGATAGGAATTCTAAAGCATAAAGATGAAGCATTTGAAAAATTCAAAGCCTTCAAAGCTTTGGTTGAAAATGAATCAGATCGCAAAATCAAATGCCTCAGATCTGATCGAGGAGGGGAATTTACCTCAGATGAATTCTTCGACTTTTGTGAAGAACGTGGAATAAAAATGCAATTCTCCACTGCAAGGATTCCTCAGCAAAATGGAGTGGTAGAAAGGATGAAATGAATTGTTCAACAAATGGCTCGTGCTATGCTATATGAGTTTGGAACTATTGCAACCTTCTGGGGTGAAGCTGCATTCTCTGCCGTCACTATTCTCAACAACAAAAAAATTTCGGGTAAACAACATTCAAACTCCACATGAACTCTAGTATGGTAAGACTCCTACTGTAAAATACTTCAAAGTTTTTGGAAGCAAATGTTACATCAAAAGGATTGATGAAAAACTTGGTAAGTCTGAACCTAGAGCAGATGAAGGTATTCTCCTTGGTTACTCCTCCCGAAGTAAAGGATATAAATGTTATAATAAAAGACATGGGAAAATCATTGAAAGTATTGATGTTGTGGTTGATGAAGCATGCAAAAATCCAAAACACATTAAAACTGAAGATTATGAAGAAGATGAGGATTATCCTCCCACATAAAATTAGACTAATTCTGAAGAAGAAACCAATGAAGCACCCGAAGAAGAGATAATGGTAGAAGAAAAGACTCCATCCATGTATGTTCAGAAAAATCATCCAGAAGCTCAAATCTTGGGAGAAAAAGGGGTAGGTGTGCAGCCTAGAAGAACCATTACAGAAGCTTCAAGCTATCTAGAATTACTATCTTCCATTGAATCTAAAAATGTAAATGAAGCATGCAAAGATGAATGTTGGGTCAAGGCGATGAATGAAGAACTTGAGTAAATTGAAAAGAATAATACTTGGGAATTAGTTCCTAGACCTCATGATAAGAATAACATAGGAACTAAATGGATATTCAAAAACAAGCTGAACGAAAATGGAGAAGTTATTAGAAATAAGGCCATACTTGTTTATAAAGGATATGCTCAACAAGAAGGTATAGAATTTGAAGAAACTTTTGCACCTGTTTCTAGACTTGAAGCCATCAGAATGTTCCTTTCTCTTTCTAGTTTTCAGAAATTCAAAGTATACCAAATGGATGTAAAATCTTCTTTTCTTAATGGAGACTTAAAAGAAGAAGTCTATATTGAGAAACCATATGGATTCATTATTGGAAATGATGCAAAACTTGTATGAAGACTCAGAAAGGCCCTCTATGGTCTAAAACAAGCTCCAAGGGCCTGGTATTACCGTCTTGACAAATATCTCCATCAACAAGGTTTTTCAAAGGCATCAGCTGATAGAAATTTATACACAAAGATTGACAATAATAAATTGCTAATACTTGTTGTGTATGTTGATGGTATCATTTTTGGTAGCAATGAAGAAGCCATGAGTCGAAATTTTGCTTCGGTAATGCAGAAAGAATTTGAAATGTCCCTGCTTGGTGAGCTTACATATTTTCTTGGTCTACAAGTTCAACAAAACCGAGATGGTATTTTTCTGTCACAAACCAAATATCTCAAACAGATCCTGAAAAAGTATGTCATGGAAGTTTCTAAACCAATATGTACTCCAATGGTAACAGGATGCAGCCTCAGCTCAAATGATGAATCAGTAGTGGTGCATCAACCAACTTATAGATCCATGATTGGAAGCTTGCTTTATCTAACAGGTACCCGACCATACATCATGCATGTAGTGGGAATAGTTGGAAGATTCCAAGCAAATCCAAAGGAATCACACCTTCAAGCAGTCAAAAGGATATTCAAATATCTTCAAGGAACAAAGAATTTTGGTTTATGTTATCCTAGAGATACAGATCTTACACTTCATGCATATACAAATGCAGATTGGGCATGAAGCGTTGATGACAAAAAAAGCACTAGTGGTTGTGCATTCTATATGGGTTCCAGATTAGTATCTTGGTTCAGCGAGAAATAAAGCTCAATTGTATTATCTATAGCTGAAGCAGAATATGTGGCTGCTGCATCTTCTTGCACACAACTCCTTTGGATGATGCAAACATTGCAAGACATTCAGATCACTTGTACTCCACCCATCTCCATTCTATGTGACAATACAAGTGCCATCAATATTTTAAAGAGTCTAGTCATGCATTCCAAGACCAAGCACATACCCATCAAATATCTTTTTCTACAACAACAAGTGTTTCAAGAAAGGGTAAAATTGGAGTATGTTCCCTCCAAAGAACAGGTTGCTGATATATTCACCAAACCACTGCCAGAGAGACATTTAAATATCTCAAATAGAAGCTGGGAGTAGTTGATGCATCATCCTGTTGTTTAATCATATCTGTGTTAGAGAAAGGAGGTTATACACGAGTTTCATGAAGCGTAATCACGTACATACACTGGATTTTGTGGATACAACTGTGTATATGTTGGTTTGAAGAAAAGCAGTGGGCCAAACTCAGGAAGAAAGGGGTCTGATATGGTTTAGTTCAGGGGGAGCATGTGCTTCTAATAATACATTGTTGACATTATCTTAGAAGATATTGGTACTGATTCACACAGATGTTTTTTCAGGTGGAACAGGTTTAGGGCGAGAACATGGTTATTGGTTGACAGATTTTACTAATTACTATCATGGTCCTACTTAAAGATATTTTGTCTCTGTTACATATATGTCATGTATATCTTTTAATGTAAAGGTCATGAAACGACCTAAAGTGTTACCCCACTATGCATGGGATGGATGATGTAATGTTTTCTTGTTTTGACTTGTATAAACAATTAGTATATCCCCACTTGGTTGGGTGGATGAGTCAAACTTGGTATATCCCCACTAGGTTGGGAGATGGATGTATGTATGAGTCTTTGGTGATGTATGTATAGAGTCATGTTATCTTTTTGCAGACCTTGCTTATGCTCAGGGGGAGCATGGACCCAATCATTGGAGCTCAATCAACACACTTCAGCATATCAGAGAATTCAACATGTACTCAGAGGGAGCATGACCCTTTGCCCTTGATGACAAAGGGGGAGAGCGATTTGGGGTTGTCATCAACTCTAAAGGGGGAGATTGTTAGAATTATGACTCAATTTTGACATAAGTGTTGTCCTTGATGGCAACTCACTCAGATGACAGATCACAGTTCAGCAGTTAACAACTTAGAGTTATAGATTAGACTTCACAGAATGAGGAAAGAGAAGTATACACAGGTTCACCTTGACAAAGTAGCGTATACACGTGGGTTAGCAGACCAAAAGGTGCATATAACGTACACGCGCAGTTTCACAGAAGGAAAGGCATGTACATGTTGGAAATATAAGTTCTGGTCCATGGTGTTTGGTCCGTGGTATTTTGATCCATGGTATTGTTCCTAAGTATCTGGTCTGAAGTATTGATCCCAAGTATTTGGTCCAAGGTATTGGTCTTAAGTGGTTTTGGACCATGGTATTAAGAAAGGCCTAACACTATATGAGGATAAGAAGATCATTAGGCTAAAGGTACTCAAAGCATTGAATATCTGATGATGAGCAAGAGATAATGTACAAGTTATTGGGTTATGGTGCATAGATGGACCAGAACCAAGGATGAACCTCCGTGCTTGATGAAGGATAAGGTCTAATGATGGGTCAAGACCTTAAGGCTTGAAGTGAAGTATCTTTATGTGGTTTGATCACTTATCTGAATAACTGGCACATGTTGTAGTCTGTAAATATGATGATCGGGGTATAACTGAAGTCTGGAATTATTGTAATATTTTAAATCATCATTTATAGATCTGTATGCAAGTTCACTTTAGAAAAGGCATGTATACACGCTGGTTCTACATATCAAAATAGAGTATACATATTAAATTTGATTTGCAGATCTGTATGAAAGTTAGCCTTGAGAAAAGTTCGTATGCACGCAGGTTTGACACAAGGAAGTAGAATATACCTTATAAAATATCTTTTAGCTACTTCTATTTGCTGTTGCAGTATTCTAGGTTCTGGCTTGGGTTCTGGTTACTGTATTCTCGTTACAACATTCTGAAAAGATTAGATTGAAGGGTAGTCAAAGTGGTTGATTGGTTCAGTTTTGAAAAGGAGATTGGTTGATGCAGATATACTTGATGATTGAATGATGGATCCAGTCTAGAAATTTTTGAAACGTTGTCCCTGGAAGAAAAGAGAAGGTTGTACCTTTCTATAATCCGGCACCTACGTACTAGTAAACATATCAGCTAGTACAAGAGCTAGGGGGGTTGTAGCTCACTTCCAAGAGAAGTTGGAGAACGAGAGAAGGTTGTAACCTTCTGCAAGTAGAAGCTTGCATACTAGTATAAGTCTACACCAGTACAAAAATTGTAAAAGGAAGTTTCTTATTATTAAAAAGGAGATAGAGGCGATTACAACAGGTGGTTTTCACCCACATTGGGTTTCCACCTTATATCTTATGTTCATGTCTGTGATTGTCTATTCTGTTTTACTGCACCTGGTTACTGTTTATATGGTTTTGATGCACTAATTAAAGATCAACATATGATGAATTAACTGAATCATAAGTTTGCAGTATATACGCTAGTTGCTTTAATCACAGTTGGGTATACACGTGAGTTCTACTAACTGAAGTAGCGTATATAAATCTAATTATGGAAATGAAAAATTATTGACTTGCTAATACTGATTCACCCCCCGCCCCGCTCCTAGTATTATTTCCAACAGCTGGTAATCCAATGAGCTCATTACACATTCAACATCAACACCTTCATTCATGTGTAATGAACTGTACAAAAAGGGGAAGAATCAGTTTGTTTTCTACAAAAGAATTTCCTGCAGAGCATTCAACAATTGTGAAGACATAACGATTCTTGCAAGACACAAACGGTTTCCTAAAAATACAGACATAACATTAGCTTGAAATTAATTCGATAAAGTACTAATAATTTATTGTTGGTTAAGATCATGAATTATGTAATCATGTTTATAACCTGTCATGTTTAATGTATACATGAATTATGTAATTCTAAGGTGGGTTATCATTTTGAAGATAATGGCAATCACCATCAAAGGATAGGATTGTTGGGAGGTACGATCAATAAGGTACAGTTGGTGATAGGACGCTTAAAGTGAAAGGTAATTATGCTTAATATTTTTAAAATTTGCATGAACTTAAGCCTCTGTGCCCTTTGTGGAAATGCATGGCAATAACTGTTACATCATAAAAGGAGCTCCGTGTCCACCTATCATAACTTTGACACATCCTTTGGTGATATTTCTGATATTCATTCTAGAGGTCAAATCATGATGTTAATCATGATCACGATCGATGTCCTTTTTCTAAAACAAATCCATACTTCCCTAATACTTTCAAAATAAAAATCCTGCTGACAAGTTCTTGTATAGGCATGTAGGCATCACTTTGAGCCAAATTAGCTCTATTTATTTTGCTCCTAACCATGTCTAAACTGCATGCCCCTATTTAGTTTGAACCATAAGACTTTGCACTATTAAATGTTGAGCCCAAAAGCAAAGTTAGGCTAGAAAATGCAGGGTTGTTGCTACTGTTTCATAAATTTTGTGGGCACAATTCAGAAGTGAGTAAATCCTTCACTCTAAACCATAATGGTGACAGAGCGTAGGTTAGAAATGTTCAATTTCGATTGACGGAGGAGTCGGTGGCTCGAGCCTGCAATATTCCACAGGAGGGAAAACATTGATTTAAAAATCAATGGTTTGAAAAAGGAATATGTGTGCCCTTCCTCCGGAACAAACCCCGATTGGAGTAAAGGCATCCGACAAGAATACTTCCGAAGTAAGTATCAACACCTACTATTTCTCTTACAAAAATATATAACTTTCAAAGGTTGTTTCTAGCTTGCATTTCTGTTTCATATTCTTCTTTTCAGTCACTTCAGAGATAGATCTTTAAATTTACCTTATTTCTTAAGGATGTCTTTGATGAAAATGTCTACTGCCGCTAAGGACAAAGTAGCCCACATAGAGGAAAACCTCTATCACAATGGGTTAATAATAATTATCTTGACCAAGGTTCTGAAGAAGAAAAATAAAATGTGGCATGATTTCTTGTCAAAAAATCATTTCTTGGAAGGTGAGAAGAACTTTAGTCCTTTTGAAGTTAAGGAAAGAAAGCCGGATGAAAAGCTAAGGAAAAAGCCTAAAATTAAAAACTCTTCTACCCCTACTAAAAGAGTTACAAGGAGCTAGGTTACAAAGCTGGCCACAAAGTAAATCGCAACAGAAGGAACATCACCAAGTAGACCCAATAAGAAGAAAAAGAAGCCATAAAGCTTGGAAAAAGGGAAGGAAAAGGTGGTATAGGCCGAATTTATTGACAAAAAAGAAATATCCTTCCAAGATCCACCACTACACACTAGGGTATCTTTCAGGTCTAAAATGGGCTTCCTAAGAAAAATGTAAAACCAAAATAAACTTTATAAGAACCAATTGGATTAAAGATGATGATGTCAACCATGGGGGATGTTTCACCATTTTTGGACTAAAAAAGTACAAAGACTAAAAAATAATAAAACTAATTTTTCAGCTTATCTCCCTAAGTTTTTACTCAAATTTCGAGCAGGAGTACTTGTTGAATGCAAAATTTAAATCCTCATCTAAGGAGTACCCATGTTGCATACTTTCGATGGACCCTACTACACAAAAAATGATAATTACATGAAAAAAATGTGACTGCAATCACGTTTTTCATGTCTTTCTCATTTTTCATGTAGCAGGGTCCATCAAAATTATGCAACATGGGTACTCCTCGGATGAGGAATCAAATTTTACATCCAATGAGTGTTTCCACTTGAAATTTGAGTAAACACATATGGAGATGAGTTCAAAATACGAGTTGAAAAAATATTTTGTCTTTTTTCCTTCTAAAATTTGATGATGTAATCTAATATTATTTTATTATTTCCACTATTATTTTATAATTTCCTCAGGAAGGCCATTTTAGAGCTCAAAAATCCCCAAATGGGAAAGTGGAGATAATACAGTAGAAGACCACCAAGCGTAGGAGGAGCCTAGTTTTCCTCAGCCCTCCCCTAGATGACATGGGGCGGAGGTAACTTCTCAGAAAAATCGGTGTCGAAAAGAACTAGAGGAAATCATTAATGATTTTACTATGTCAGAGCGGGCTTCGTGGAAGGAGAATGAAACTTTGAAAGAAAACAATTTACACATGCAGAAATAGCATGACAAATGGCATTAGAAGGTAGCCTAAATCATGAAGAAGAAACAAAGTTAGATTGACCACCTGAAGAAGGAGAATGAAACATATAGAAGCAAGATTTAGGTGGAATATAGTAGGACCCAATTGTACCATTTGGCTGCAATAGCTGCAACACAGGACAAGGATTGATCTTTTTCTTTAGAGGCTAGATAATTTTGCTTGCATAGGGGACATGCAAGAAGTTAGGCATGGGGGAATGTTGAGTCCCAGTTTTGCTCAATTTTGACAACCTTCCAAGACCTTGTTTTCCCGTTTTTGAACTCTATTTAACCCTTGGTTATACCTATTTCGATCATATTATATAGATTTTGGCGAAAAAGGTACTATGTGCTTAAGATATGAAAATTAACTTAAAAAGTGTTATTTTATCTTACTCTTAAGTAGTTCCTTAAGGTAAATGTTTCCTTATTGAAATTATTGAGTCAACTGATTGAAGTCTTATGTAGATTCAAAGAAGCTCTGCCATTTCCTCTAGAAAACTTGCGGTCGCTATTTTCCTACAGACGTTTTGCAATTTCCTGCAAGTGCGGATTTCCTGCAACCGTCCAAATTTCCTACAATCATTGAGATTTCCTGCAATAGAATCAGTGGTTTTCTATGTTCCACTTGATCCCAAAACAAACGGGAACATGGGTTTCGTGGGGAAATGCACCTACATGGATGTTGTCCTATTGGCTGCTCTAGATTTATCATCAAAATCACCCATACCTCCGATCTCCTTCTCATTGGATGCATGAGGAAAAGCTCCAACAAATGTAGAGAAATAGTCTAATCCATGCTTTCCGTCATGGGTCATACTCAGAAGATCTATTTTTGATATTTTGTACTTGTAATAATAGTAAATAGTTCAACAAGCAATTTTTCCTTATTTAGGAAAATCATAGGCCTGCAAACTTGTATAAATACTATTATATTTTATGTGTAAGGGGATTGGTTGGCTAATTAGCGCATCAGATTGCACAGGATTGTGATATTTTTCATATAAATACAAGTTATATGTTTTTTTCATTCTACTGAGTAAACCCTTTTAATATTGAAGGGGTTGTAAGTAAGGGAGGGCCCCCTTTACTCACAACTTCATTAGTAGTACTTGAATATTCCTTTAATTATGTTTATGTAGTGATATTGTTGTTACACAACTGGTTTTCTCTTTTCTGATTCAACAACATATATCGATTGATTTATGGTTAAGATTTATGTGATTCATTTAATTCAATTTTAGCTTTCCATTGACAAATTGATTTATTTTGGCTGTGTGTTTCATATTTTATCTTTTCTGATCAACATTAGCAATATCAGAGCTATAGAGGGAGGTGAATCCACTCTATAGCCTTTGTTTCCAAGTGTTGATGCAAAAAAGAGGCATTAGTGTTGTGTATATGTGACTGATTTAACTAGGAAGCACTTGAGGTATCAAGCTTGTATATATTTTTCACGACATCTCGCAAGTTTGCTTAACCTTGGTTAATAATTTATGTTGGCAAATTATAAGTCTATAATTTAACTCAACATGGATCAAGAAAACAAACTAAGAAGCAAAAACATAGGTAACAAGGGATTGGGAAGCATAACGAATGTTGTAACAGTAGATGTTGCAACAACATATGCCATAACAACATGTCAATGTTAAATATGCTAAAAATGTTGTAACAGATGATGTTGTAACACCCATTACTATTGAAAATGTTCAAACTATTGTAAAATCTTATGTTATAACAACTCCTACTATTGAAACTACTAAAATAGTGACGATTATAGTGGATGATGTAACAACATATGTTGTAACAGAAAATGTTGTAATAGTAGATGTTGTAACAATAGAGGGGGTAGAAAGCCATTTCATCTTGACTTTCAAAGGTTGAAAGTGGGAAACCAAAGAGGCGTTTCTACCACCCAACACTACACCAGCACTTGGCGGATCAAAAAAAAAATTTGAGAAGCACAAACATAGGTAACAACAGATCAAGAAGAATATGTTGTAACAATAGATGCCATCACAAATGTTATAACAACGAATATTGTAACAAAAATACATTTCATCTTGCTTATCAAAGCTTGAAAGTGGGTAGCCAAAGAGGTATTTCTGCTACCCAACATTACACTAGCACTTGGGGGATCAAGAAAAAAAATTGAGAAGCATAAAGATAGGTAACAACGGATTGAGAAGAAGATGTTGTAACAATGGATGTTGTAACAACAAATGTTGTAACAATAGATTTCGTAACAACATGTCAATGTTAAATATGGTGAAAATGTTGTAGCATTTGATGCTGTAACTCCTATTATTGTTGAAAATGTTGAAACTGTTGTAAAATTTGATGTTATAACAACTGCTGCTATAGAAACTACTGAAACAGTGACCATTACAGTGGATGTTGTGACTACAAATGTTGGAACAACAGATGTTGTAATGACAGATGTTGTAACAATAGATGTTGTAAAAATTGAGAGCGTAGAAATCCATTTCAACTTGCTTGTCAAAGATGAAAGTGGGTAGAAAAAGAGATGTTTCTATCACCCAACACTACACTAGCACTTGGGGGGTCAAGGAAAAATTTGAGAAGCACAAACATAGGTAACAAAGGATTGAGAAGTAGATGTTGTAAAAGTGGATGTGTAACATCACAAAACCCCTCATATTATTAGAGGAATGGGGTAAAACACATATTTATTTTTTTACTCCAAACACTACTTAACTTCCCAACTTGTCATAAGGGCTCGGAACTAGAGTTGTTTACTATATATATATATATATATATATATATATATATTAATATATATATATATATATATATATATATATATATATATATATATATATATATATAAATAATCATTTTCAAATGCAAAGAACTTTACTCATCGCATTAGCCTGTTGTCAACCTATCAAGAGGGTCCGCCTCTGACCAATCACAAAATTTTTGGGTTAGCATGTCATCTAGCTCATCCTAGATGACATTATCTCAGTCAATCCCATAGTTGTGCCACACAATCTTCTAGGGTAATATTTTGGGTTTTTACAATTGGGACACATCATCACTTCCTCATCTAATTGCATTAAAGGAAAAATCAAGCCACGCGAATGAAGAGTATTCCATGACTAGGGTTTGAATCAGTGCGACGAAAAGGTTTTGCTGATTTTTTTTATAAGTTTAAGGCTTTCTCTCCCGCATCGCATCAAGCTTGCTTTCAATATCTTCCATGGTTCAACTAATGGATCTTGAACCTTCTTTAAGAAATGCATTAGATACTGATATTTACGACCTTTGTAAGAGTAAGTCTCGAAATGGCCATAATTTCCCTGAGCTGGTTATTTCAACCATGGCTCTATCTCAGAGGTCCTACACACCTCCAGATTAATGCCAATAATTAGTGTTGATGTCGATAGCTTATTAAGGTGCCATATAGTGCTACCCCTCCTGAGCTTGATCCAATCCAACTCTAAGGATTATTTTTCCCTTCTGCATTCCCCATCATCGGACATGGAATCACACACATGCTGGTGTACGTGATCCTACATCCTTTGCCTACCACTGGCTTGGTGTGAGATTATGAAAGGTCTCTGCCTCGCCTACCAAACACCTAGGGTTCCAAGATTCAAAGCAAGCTTGTAAGCAGCTCCATGGCACTATACAGAGACTTCTAGGGCTAAGATAGCCACACCTTGATGCAAGCAAAAGATATCCAGGCTATGGATAATGCAAGGCTGGAAAAGATTGCCTACAAGTGTTTCGGCTATTCTTACACTTAAAGTGAGGATAAACCTTCTAACATTGACTCAACACCTTTTACATAGGTTCAAGGGCTTATAGCCTGGTGAAGTAACATCTATGTATATGTACAAACCCTTCCAAGAGGGAGATCTCTTATGTACTTATTTTATGTTCATAAAAATGGTTTCCATGCCTAATTCCCAAGTTTTTATTCTAGATCCTTATGGATCCTTCCGCTACCAGAGGCATTTCATGACATCTTTGTATTACTTACATATGTGTTGTTAATTAGTATGAATGAGCATTTAACCCAAGACATGATTTTGATTTAGGAACATGACTCAAGTTAGTTTATTATATATAACATTACACATTTTTCTACAGAGTATATGATATGAACTACGGCAGATGCATACACTAGTTCAACTTGTTTATCAACATTGTTCATTTTAGAGGTGTGACATGTGTGTTTATGTATCTATTTATTTATCAGAACTATAAATCTATCTCTACATAGAGAGGCATCCACATGCTCATCACATTAACAACATTTTTACCGTTTGAAAAGAATCTAAACCATTTCAACTAGAAATGCATCATAAGTTCATTAATATTTAAGCAACAAAAACATATACTTATCTTTAAAGTTGTAGGGAAACGTATTTTTAGACAATGACTCTCCACCAAACCAAGATAGTTGCAACCACAATTGTAGCTATTACCCATAAGCCATATTCCAGATTATAAGGGGGTGCTTGGTTAAGGGATTAGAACACCTATTGCCAACGGAAACATGGAATCTAGAGGGCCTCTTCCTCAATCCCACTAGTTGACACTACCATATTATTAGCACAAGGACTCTAGAGGTTCTTGCCTCACCCTATGTGGATGCAAAATGATTCACCCCCTTCCAGGGTGTCCAAGATCCATTGTAACAGTAATGCAATAACCAACATCTTTAATCAAGTCTTATTTTTATCCTCAACCTACCAAGAAACTAATCCTCCTCCCTAGCTCTGGAATCCATGTCCCTTTGACTCAATCCTTTTTTCTTAATTTCACATATTTGTAACAAATATTTACTATGCATTTTATGGGAGAACCGTGGGTGGGTTTGTCACATGATGTTGTAATAGTAGATGTTGTAACAAACAAATACCATAACAATTCTCAATGTTAAATCTTCTAAAAATGTTATAACAATTGATTCTGTAACAACTACTACTATTGAAACTACTGAAACAATGACCATTACATTGGATGTTGTAACAATAGATGTGAAAAAAATTGTCAATGTTAAATCAATTGAAAATGTTGTAAGACAACGATAATATAGCTACAACACCATATTGTAAGAAATACTTCTTCAAATTGTTGAAAAGTGGTAATACTACTAGGTTGAAGGGATTTGAATGGGCATTACAACATTAATTATTACAACATTTTCAACATACACACACACACACACAAAATGAATAGAGAGATATAGGGACTCTTAGAGCCAAGAGTTCGTAAAATTTTGTGCTAAATATGCACCACATTTCCACACTCAAGCGATGGGATGGTTAATGTTTCCTTTCAATGTTGAGTATCTATATGTAGTAAAGGTGTTGAAGATGAAATGGTTATGGGGAATGATACTAGATTCAATTCCAAGTAGAGCATAAGGATCAATAGGAATGGCACAAGTGTAATTGCAATTAGTAGTGTTGACTCTCTAATTGCAAGAAGTGGTTAAAGGGATATTCCCTTTATCTATGTCACTTCCTATAGAAATGGTTGTGTTTGAAGCTCACTTGTATAATATATAGGAGATAGAGGGATCGTTCCACCCTAGGCTTAGTCTTAGAAGTCAAAACAAGTCAACGACTTGTGGGAGGATGAAAGAACTTGAATTGAGCTTAAGAATGAAGGTAAGGAAGGTGACTTAGAGGTGACCTAGGGATGTTCTAAAGGGATGCTAGTCTGCACTAAAATTGTAAGTTGATTATTCATTGTAACTTCAGCAGGGTAAACAATTTTCATATAGATGATTGTTCCAAATTATTTGTGCTTTCCTAATAGTTGAGAACACATTCATGGTAGAGTTTACTAGGGATAGTAATTAGGGGTCAAAGTCAAAATCAAGATAATCCATGGAAGCTATTAATTAACATTGGTCACTTCATAGATTGGGCATGATGTACCTCTACTCGCTAGTGAACCTATGGATGTTAGATGTTGCAACAATTTTCAACTAAATAAATCAAACTTCCTTATGAAATAGCATCTTATTGATGAATTAAAATGGTGTTGGGATCCATTTGGAATTAGGATTGAAACCCAATGCAAACATAGTTGATTATGCCCTTTGGTCCTCAGGAGAATTGGCCCCAATAGATGTTTATCTTGGTCAATTGTATACAATTTGAAGGTTGAGAATTGGTTAAATGAATTACAACAATGCATCATGGGTAGGATCCTTTAACTCATTTGGACTAACAAAGGCTCCTTGAAGTCAACTTGAAAAAGTTATGATTTTGTAAATGAATTGCATTGATAATTGATTAATGAATTACATTGGAAACAATCATTGAGTTTTAGAGACATCATTCTTTTCTTTTATATTTATTTTCACAATGATCCTTGTTGATGAGATAAACAGGCCATAGGCCTACTGTTTCTGGATCATATGTTACCAAAGAAACTAAATTGTAGCCTTGAAGGAGATGTAGCACTTTGAGGAGAAAATTGAGGGGGTAGAAAGCCATTTCATCTTGCTCATAAAAGCTTGAAAGTGGGCATTCAAAGAGGCGTTTCTGCCACCCAACACTTGGGGGATCAAGAAAACAAATTGATAAGAAAAAATATATATAACAACATATTGAGAACCAGATGTTGTAACAATGGATGTTGTAACAACAAGCCATTTCATCTTACTTGTCAGAGCTTGAAAGTGGGAGGAAAAATAGATGTTTCTGCTACCAAACACTACATCAGCACTTGGAGGATCAAGAATAAAAATTGAGAAGCACAAACATAGTTAACAATGGATTGAGAAGCAGATGTTTTGATAACGGATGTTTTAACAACAAATGGTGTAACAACAGATGTTGTAACAATAGATTCCATAGAAACATGTCAATGTTAAATATGTTGAAAATGTTGCAGTAGTTGATGTTGTAACACCCATTATAGTTGAAAATTCTAAAATTGTTTTAAAAGCTAATGCTCTAACAACTTCTATTATTTAAACTACTGAAACAATGACCATTATAGCGGATGGTGTAACAACAAATGTTGTAATAATAGATGTTGTAATAATTGAGGGGGTGGAAATCCATTTCATCTTGCTTGTCAAAGCTTGAAAGTGAGAAACCAAAGAGGTGTTTCTGCCACCCAACACTACAATAACACTTGGGGTGTTGTAACATGTTACTTGTTACATTGAGAATTTCAAAAAAATAATTAAAATTTCAAAACAATTTGTTTTTATTGCACTTTGAAATAGTTCCCGCACAAACATATAATGCCACAATATTTTTTTTATGTCAATAAATAAAATTTCAAATCATTGCAGACTAACTATATTTAATTTTCTATTGGTGACGATGGATGCTTTGGTGATCGAAGACTCTTATTCTATTGTGTACCCCCCTCTTGCTCGACATTTAACGAAGGGCAGAGGTGGGCGGGGCGGGGGGGGTCTGGGGCGAAAAAAGTTATTTTTCCAAAAACAAAATTGCAACGTGGAAGTGAAATATGAATTGTGCACCCTCGCTCACTCATTACCACTTACCACCAACCCCATGCATAAAAAACCATTCCTAGTTTTTGGTAATAAATATCTCTCGCCACCATTTTTATTGACCGTTTTCCATGTAATTTTGAACATTGTTTTCTATTTAATTCTAAATATGCCCCTTATATGAACATTTATTCCATTTCATTTTCACTCTCATTCATAATTTAATCACTCCAACCTTTGTCTGTCCTCTCTCACCTTGCCTTCAATGACCAAAGATAAATAATCAAAATGCATAATTACGGAAAGCTCTCACCAACGACTTAAAAATACAAAAATACATTTTATAGGTAATTCTTTTGCTTGCTACAAGTTGATACTTCAAAATGAATTCAACTAAAGGATAAGTGTCTTGGGTTTAATCTAAAACCCTCCCAAAAATTAATAAATTTCCCTTAGTTGACAAGGAATGCAGAATAGAAGATACAAAATCAGAGTTTGACCTATATGAATTGCAGAATTGGAATTTCCAAAGGTTTCAAGGTAATAGCAATGAGTTTTCCCTGTGGGAGTCCTTTTTACCCAAGTTGATATTTCCTCAAACTCATCGTTTTCCAGAATTTGTAGTATTGTGTGTAGAAAGGTACTTACCCAATGAGAAAACCATAATTGCTCAAAATGGTGAAACCTTATTTTATGTAACTTTTGAGTCCATTTTAAAAACCCTGTGTATATATTTTCCCTGCTCTTTGTACCCATTCTCTAGTGAAAGCCATAGGTATTTCATTTTTCTTGTAAAATCTCGAAAGTGGGCATCCAAAGAGGTGTTTATGTCATCCAATGCTACACTAAAGCTTGAGGGATCAAGAAAAAAATTGAGAAGCACAAACATAGGTAACAACGGATTGAGAAGACAATGAAGTAATAATGAATGTTGTAACAATAGATGCCATAGAAACATGTCAATGTTAAATCAGCTGTAAATGTTGTAACACCCATTACTATCGAAAATGCTAAAACTGTTGTAAAAGATAATGCTATAAAAACTGCTACTATTGAAACTACTGAAACAATGACCATTATAACTGACATTGTAACAACAGATGTTGTAACAACATATGTTTTCACAATTGAGCGGGTAGAAAGCCATTTCATCTTACTTGCCAAAGCTTGAAGGTGGGCAGCCAAAGAGGTGTTTCTGCCACCCAACACTACATCAACACTTGTGGGATCAAAAAACAAATTAAGAAGCATGAACATAGGTAACAATTGATTGAGAAGTAGATGTTGTAACAACTAATGTTGTAACAATAGATGTTGTAACAACAGATTCTGTAACAACATGTCAATGCTAAAACTATTGAAACTACTATAAAAATTGATGTTGTAATACCCATTACTGTTGAAAATGTTGAAACTATTGTAAAATTTGATGTTATAACAACTGCTACTATTGAAACTATTGAAACAGTGACCATTACAACAAATTCTATAATAGCAGTTGCTATAACAATTGAGTGGATAGAAATCCATTTTATCATGCTTGTCGAGCTTGAAAGTGGGAAGCCAAAGAGGTGTTTCTACCATCCAACACTACACCACACTTGGTGGATCAAGAAAACAAATTGAGAATCACAAACATAGGTAATAATAGAATGAGAAGAAGATGATGTAACAATGGATGTTGTAACATAAAATGACATAATAGATATTGTGACAACAATCCATTTCATATTGCTTGTTAAATCTTGAAATTGAGAAGCCAAAGAGGTATTTCTTAGTAATTTTGCATTTGTGTTATTCTTATTCTAAGACTTATGTAATAAAGTTTTTGGCTTATTTCATTAAAAAAATTGTCAATGTTGTGAGAATAGTTGAGATGTATGTGACTTTATCTAAGAAACCTTAATGAAGCACTCCACAATCTCTACATCTTATTTTCATTTATTTTATGCTCTCTGTTGTAGATCTAATGCATATGATTTTATTTAGTCTTATGCTTTAAACCTCAAATTTCTTTATGTTCTTCTCTCCATACTACAACATCAATTTTAAAGGTTGTAATCACAGATAACTAGGACAATTGAATTTATTCATTAATTTCTCCAAAAAATAGTTCACATTGCATCTAAAGGTCTATCGTCACCTACCCCACTTGCATGATTCTTTTAGGATCAATAAGGGTTTGATAAAGCTAGAATAGTGAGCAGAATTGTGTTGTATTCTAGAATGTAGGAAGAATTATGTTTTGAAAAATCTCCAAGTTGTGTGTTAACCATACTCTCAATAGGATTAAATAGGGAATTGTCCTATAGAGTTTCAGGTCCTTTCTTTTAAACCAAGCCTTCAAAGTTCAAATAGGCTCCAACATAGTCCTACATCATAGATGTTCCTATTCTAATAGCTATGTCTTTACATATCTTCTTAATTCATTCAATATATATAGTGTGTGTGTGTGTGTGTTGTGTGGTGTGTGTGTGTTGTGTGTGTGTGTGTGTTGTTGTGTGTGTGTGTGTATATATATATATATACATACAAACAAATGTTTTAGACCTTAATACACCCTTCATCCTACCATATGGAAACTAATTGCTAAGATAAGTGCTAAGACTCATTCATCTTCATTTCTTCTCTAGGGTTTACGTCACAAACTCTATTTCTTCCTCTATTGCATCACACAAGTACTAAGAACTCTCCATGATAATTATATAAATGGAATAATGAGTACAATGTAGATAAATGCATTCCCTTCCCTCTATATAGAGTAGGTGAAGGAGACCAACATTGTTATAGTGTAATAATTACATAAGTAATTTAATTTAATGCATAAGATAAGGTATCCAAGTGAAGTGCTTTCTCTCCAAGGTATACACGTCAAGAGATCAATCCTTAGGTGGTGCACTCTCTAAGCATCTCAGTTGAAATTGTCAAGTGCTCTTCATCATAAGGCTTCTTTCTTTCCAAGACAATCATCCTATTCTCCTCAGCACATATATATTAGGTCCATAATCAATCCCATGTAATGTTATCTCAACCCAAGCATCTATAATCAATCCAATGAAATCTGGTTTGTTGTCTACAGGTTATGTATTACATGGTCTTGCATCTCTCCTTTGGCCTAGATTTTTGGAAAAAGACTCGATAAATCCATGATTAGATATTGATTTCTAAGGACTTAATCATAGTGAAAGGTTGGTGGTTTATAAGGGTGCTATGACTGATGGGAGCACAAAAGAACTCAAGTTACACATAAATAAACAACTCAACTCAATAAATGCAAGTTCACATATTAACATAAAAATATCCAACTAAGTTATTAAAAGTCAACTAATGATACCTTATTCTCCATCTAGATAACAAAATTAGACCACTATTTGTCTTGTATCATATCGAATTCTAGTTGTGATGTATATGGTCGTATTGTTTCTCCTGTCAAAACATGACACACAAATAGGTTAAAGTAATTAATATCCTATCATTTACTTTTTTGTACAAAAAAATAAAAAAATCAAATATTAAATATACTTATAAATTTGCATGCTAAGGCTTTTAAATCTATTTTTCACTGTGATGTGTGGCATGATATTGGCTAGCATGGAATTCGAGGCCTTGTCCTAAAACATACATTAATTCAATTTAATTATGCACCAGTAAAATATTAAAATCATTTAATGAATTTGAAATAATCTTCTGACCAGATTTAAATACCTGTGTGCTCTTCTTGTCAGACTTCATCTGTGCAATTGATCTATCATATGTTTTCAGGAGTTCTTTCCATACATTCATGATTACATCAATTGACCTTCTTTTGGCCCTTAGGTTAGGAGGAGTTTATATTTTTCATTTGGTTGCAATGAAATCTCTTGCATTTTTGAGTCATTTTTTTTACTTGCTTTACTGACCAACCTGTCACAAATTTAGCCTGCATGTCATGGATGAATAGCTTTTGAAGGTGCATGGGTATATTCTATAATGGAATATGTAGATTCTCTTTGAAGCATTGAAGGCATGATTCCTTCAACCTATGATTAAATAGTTTCCTGACATCTCTCATTCTGATATCTCTAGAGACAACATCATATTCAACCTCGATTTCGTATTTACCAATGCAAGATGCATAAGTACCTGTACTGGTGGTGGAAGAAATCTATGTCCTAGGAGTGAGTGGGACATTGGATGTCTCTGTTCCATGTTCCACATTCTTTGAGGTTGTTTTGATTTATGTTTTCCTATATTATTTGCTTGATCTAGGAGTTAATAGGGAATCAATCGATTCCATTTGACATGGTTTCTTTGGTTGGTCTATTTTAATGCCTCTAGTATGTTCTTCTACATATTCAAAAAGCATGGAAAAGACCATACCTTCTATTTTTTTCACTCCTTCTACCCCTAATATATAATCCATTGCCTCGTTCAGTTTCTCACTGTCATGTCCCTATATATGTAAAATAGAATTTTTATTTTAAAATTAGAAATAAAAAAGTAAACCCTAGTTTCTTCTTTTATAATTTTGAAACTAAAATCTAAAAAATACAATTCAAACAAGCAATGGAAACATGTACAAATCTATAAATTGAGTATGAAATATCTCTTTCTCACAAGAATCAAATCCCTTTTCTTGTTTCCCTCTATTATTGCTTGACATTTTTTGGTGTCCTAGGGTGAATGTTTTCCTCCAGACTATGGAAAACCACTTCTCTTTTCTCCCTACATTTTTCTCCCTTCCCTCTAACTATATTAAACAACTATTGTGCAAAATGGATGGATGTTTTGTCTCTAGTTTGGGTTAAGTGAGATGCACAAATTGATTTCATGAATTCTAGAGGCCAAATCACACCCAAAAATCAATTCTTTTTTATTGAAATCCACAACACAGGAGGAGAGGTCCATCAATATCTCTACCCACCATCAACAAATATCTAATCGGTTAGTTAATTTCTTTCATAGCCTCAACACATTGCTCCAACTATGGTCTACTCCAAATCCGCACATAACTTCAAAGTGCTCTCGATTTGCAATTGGTGAGTATCATAATAGAAATATGGTGAATGTTTTACTTTTTTTTGGTTACGTATTCGAGATACACAATAGTTTTATCCATTGGTGCATGAATTATGGATTGGAGGTTTTTTTTTTCAATTCGGTCTAATTTGTATTCTTGTCATCTTTGCGCTTTGCAATGTCGATGTGGGATGATTCCATTTTATTGTCATTTTTATGAGGTTTGAATACCAATATTGGATGTGCAATGTGCATAGGCATATGGGATAAGTTGAAATGTTAGTTGATGTAAAGCCCTATAATTGGTGTTTTAACCTAATGAAGGGTGTTTTGTGTCATATTTTCTTAGCCCACTAATGAATTTGGTGTGATTTCAAACTTTCTAATTTTATTTTAATATCCAATGACTCATAATGTAACAATCCATTAGCTATAATAGTCACACACACACATTTTCACCTTTAAAAGTTGCATTTCTTAGTGATTATGTATGCATGTAACAAAAAAATTTGATCCCATCACTCACTTTTTATTCCATTATAGGGTGAATGGTGGCACTGAAAATATATCTCATCCACAACCTAACTTATACTAATTTATATTATATATTGAGTCATTTAGAAGACTTAAAATCAAAATTTGAAAATAGTATATTCTCTAACATCTAGGGTCAGAGGACCTTTTTTTTTCAAATATAAAAAAAATACAAATATTTGGTGGTTTAAAAATATGGATGAAGGGTTTGAATTAAGTGAAATAAAAATATGAAAAAAAAGAAAAAGTAGTCCATTATTTTTCATAATCCTCATCTAAGATTTATAATAGTTGTGTCATGTCACCATATTGGGAGTAGAAATTAACAAAAAAGAGTATATATTGAAAATAGGGGCATTTTAGTTAGAAAGGTGCAATGAAAATCAAAATATATTAAGTCGATTGTATGTTTAGCCAATTAGACAAAGAAACAACAGAGTGCATAGATTTTATGTGACTAATGTCATTTTTGTATATTACTGGATCTAGAGGAGGCCATGGACAGAGGAGGTGGATGATGTAGACCTACTAAATCAACGAAAAGAAAGTGGGTGCCCATAGAATCAATTACAGAATATTAAGATACAATACAGGTGACAAGAAAAAGAAACCTCAACCAATGCAGGATGGTATTTATGAATTCACAAATGCTACAACATAGACGAGATAAAGTTATATAAAATATTTTGTTATTTTTTCAAATCCAAAAGATGATATCGATATGTCAAATATATTAGTAAAGTGAGGTTTTGTGTTGGATAACATATTGGTTGAAATGATATAATTGGTGTACTAAACATCATTGACTATGTTATGTATTATAGGGGAAAGATGAGGCCATGGAAACAAATTGTGTCATATCAGATAAGGATGAAATGGATGTCGCAAGACATTAGGTAATCAAATTTCAACTTAACTTAGGAAACATTTTGTGATACATCCATCCTTTTTCATACTATTATTAGAATCTATAGTGTATTATACAATATTGAAATGAATTAATCCATGTTGTTGATATTTCAGATGGATATTGGAGCAAGTGCAAAACCTAAGTTTTCAATTATCAAAAGAAAAAAAACATATGTACGTGGGCGTGGACCTAAAACTATTAAATCATGAAGAACACAGTGGGTGGAAAAGGATACGATAATGGATCCTCCAGACACAACAAATAATTTCAGTAAATAAGAGCTTGGTTAAGACTATACTACATGGGATGGGATTTGTTAAGTGATATTTGATTATTATATTTCTTTCAAATGGATACATTTATGATTTATCCAATTCTTTCCAAACATTAAATAATGGTTTTGTTTGTCGATGGTAGAAGGTTATGATGAAAGAATGACTACTAATACCCAAGCTGATCCAAATGGGCTATTAATATTTAGATCGGATGATCTAAACCATCCTTTAAACCATATTAAGGTGAAAATAACATATTTAAAGAGAACTTCGCCACTTGAGAAATTTGAAAAGATCATGAGATTAGCATACACTAATGACACGCCACCTAACCTTAACGATGATGATCATGATAGTGAAAGTGCATGCATGAATAAGGATTGAATGAAATGCTTGCAAGCTTCTTTTTAGGATGGAAACAATGATGACAATAATGATCACATCGTTGACAGTAACAATGGCAGCAGGGGTAATTACCACCAATGTAATGTTAATGATAAAAACTTGAAAGACTCCATCAAGCAAGAAACAACGACACCCATGTTCAAATCGGGTGCAAGTAGAACCTCAAAAATGGCATGCACATTAATATTATGAGAAATCAAATCACTATTTGGTTGGTCAAACAAAGGATTCACCACCCTACTAAAGTGAGATGAAATTTATTTCTTACAATGCATTCTCAATTGGTGTACATAATTCTTAAAAATTCCTCAGCTTCGTTTATATTTATTTAAGGGGATTTTAAAACCATATATTGTATATGAATATCCATAATATAGATTAGCATATCAAACATGTTATTCATAAGTCAAATATTCAATTGACCTAATATTTGGCAATCTTACAGGGCACTAAAAACTAAAATATTTCCTGAAGAGAATGTGTTTCCATCAACTTGCAGAGAGGCATCTTAGTTGTTGGCTGAGTTGGGGATTGAATATAAGAAAATTCATTCATGTAAAAATGATTTCATTTTATAAATAGATGAATATCAAGACAAGGTAGAATGCCTTGTCTGTAAAGAGAAGATACATTGTACAAATGTACAAGGTCCTATAGTTCCAAAGAAGGTTTTTCGTCACATGCCAATTATACCTACACTTTAAAAAAAAAAAAATCGTTTTAAGTCACTTGCACAATTGATGGACTGACATGCAAAGAATAGGAGTAAATATGGATTCATGCAAATTCCATCTGACTTCAAAGAATTGAAACACATAGAGGAAAAATGGCCAACAAAATTAAAAGATGAACCCCATAGTATCAAGTTTGGCCTTGCAAATGATGGAGTGTGCTCATTCTCTTTCATGAGCTACAATTATAGTGTTTTTCCAGTTACATTGATAGCACACAATATTCCCCCATGGATGAATTTTAGAAAGGAGAACCTTATGTTGACGCTCATTGTTCGAGGAAAACATCAACTTAAAAACATGGATGTTTATCTTGCGCCTTTTATTGATGAGATGCAACTATTATGTAAAGACATGAGAATTTATGACATATCACATCCTCCTTCAAATAGGCCCTTCATGTTGTATGGTGTGCTATATTGGACTATTCATGATTTCCCAACACTCGGTTTTTGTTCTAGTAAGACATGTTTTTTTACCAATTTACACTCTTAATTTCTTGTCATCCCAACTTTCATACTTAGTTTTATACTATTAATTTGATGCTATTAACCTTATTGAATTGCAAGGATTCAAACAAAGGGGGTATTTTCATGTCCAAGATGTGCAAAAATATTTCAAGGGTGGCATTCTAAATATATTCATAAACTTATTTATGAAAACAACAAGGTTTTCTACCACTAGATAAAAGGTTTAGAAACCGCCATAAGAATCAATTTGATGGAAAAGTTGAAAATAGAGGCCCTCCAATGATTATGGTCTAGTTGATTGGATTAAGAAGTATGAAGATGCTGAATTGAAAGCTTGGCAATATTTTTTTAATGAGGGTGATTATTCTATTGAAGAACTAGAACAAGTTGTAATTAAGATGTCTGAAGGGATGAAAAGGAAATCCATATTTTATGATCTCCCATATTTGAATGATCTATTAACATATCACATATTAGATCCTATGCACATCTTAAAAATGTACCAGATTCAATTTGTTTACATACAACAGACAAAGAGAAGGACACCTTTTCTTTGAGGAGAGATTTTCTCTTTCACATACCAAATTTCATAGAAAACATTTATGGACAAACAGGGAAAACGAAAAATATGTAGAAGCTCCATGGATTTTGAGAAAGAAAGAGATAAACCAACTAAAAAATGTCATATGTTCAATAAGGACACCTACTTGCTATGGGTCATATTGTAGCGACTACAACCACCCTCTAAAAGTTTGGCCTACACCAATTTCAGAGCCTCCCTTGGGAGTTTCACTTGATAATTGCACACACTCGGGTTCACTCCGTGAGCTCGTGTGAGTCTTTGCATCCACCTTGCTTGTTATTTTCATTCAAGTTCCTGTATGCTAGTGTCTAAGTCATGCTTGCGACCATGTTCTGGTTATGCTCAAAGTCTTCACTTCGTATGTGCTTGTTGTCTTCACTATGACAGAATTTGTCGCACTCACACACGGAGTCACATTCACTGTTGAGCAAGAGTTGCCTCGATCAATGAATGGCCAATCACGAGTGTGATGCTTGTCACTTGCACCATTAATTAGTCATGTTGAACATATGTGTCTAGATGGACTGGGTCGTTCCCAAGGAAAATTTTAAGGATGAAAATTTGTCTTAAAGTTTAGAAACCTTGGCGAATCTTACTAGTCCCCAAATTGCAAATTATAAAATGTTTGTTGATATCCTTGTAAAAGCATGAAGATTTATAATGGTT
The DNA here is from genome assembly GCA_000404065.3 of Pinus taeda. NCBI lineage: Eukaryota > Viridiplantae > Streptophyta > Pinopsida > Pinales > Pinaceae > Pinus > Pinus taeda. Next base: position 89,908 of record APFE030715839.1, on the reverse strand, counting down.
TTATATATAGTCAATATACAATTTTGCTAATTTCTAAGGTAAAATAATTTTATACTATAAATTTTTATCGAAATATCTTTACAAAAAAATGGAAATTGATGATTTTTTTTTTTGAAAACCATGGAAAATTAGCCCACTTGCGAATATTAGCCCCTAAAATTTTCCATGGTAATTTTGTCGTCAGTCATGTGAGGGTGTGTTCGTATAATCACATATGCATCTTTTGATCGTTCATACACAGTCATTTTTGCTGAAATTCTGATGACTAGACTCCCCTCTGACAACCAAACCATCACCCTTCTTTCGAATCGATTGACTGTCAACCAGAACAACACAAAAGCATCAAGATAGCCTTTTCAAGCTCTATTGGTCACAAGAAATTCAATCAACTCTCATGCTGACCACTCGAATAGTCGGACCTAGTAGTCACCCCAGGACTGACTCCCCTCAAAAATTGCGCAGAGGCTACTGACCTTACTCAACTAACTGAGGAAATTGCACAAATAGGCTGGATAGACACGAAATGTCTGTCCTTGTCTCGCTCAGAAAATTGCGCAATTTTCCCAGTCAGTCATCCCGACAGTCGACTGACTACTCATATAAGAAATTGTGCAGTGTTCATGAGCAAGCCTTTCACTACCCATTAGTCACCTCAAATCAGAAATTGCTTAGAGATGATTAGCAAACTGGCCTTCCGGCCTCATTGCAGTTTCCCTTGCAAGAAGCCCCTAGCAGCAGACTTCCAGTTCCCTCTAGGAATTACGCAATTTTTGCTACCAATGACTCCAACAACCAACTACCATTTACGTCTAGGAATTACACAATTTTGGCTTCCATTGACCCCAGCATATCACTGCTAGTTCCCTCAGGAAATTGCATAGTTTTGGCTACTAGTATCCCCTACAGTTCCTCCCAAAAACTGTGCAATTTCAGTCTGTTGATCCTTCATGCAGCCTAACCTGTTCCTCTGGAAAATTGCATAAATCTGGCTGTCCAACCCCTGCTACCCGTTCATTCCCAAAAATGTGAATAGCATGCCTACCTTACCTTCCTGAAGCCTGGACTGTCCCTCCCAAAATATGTGCATTTTTTCCTCCCAGCCGAGCCATACCTCGCAGACAGTCACTGTCGACTCAAACTGCCTGTCTCATCACTTAGTGAATCTTGCGAATTTTTCATCAGCAGTGACTAGAATCATCATCCTGCTTCACAACCTTGATGCCTCTCCTGGTCACCTGCATCTGAAATGATTATGTGCCATGGTAGACTAGGAGGTTTTGGCTTTGATGTGGTCTCATCATGAGTTATTGCAAGTATAGGTATACCAACAAACATGGCAAGATGATGAATGGGATGAATGAAGGGAGCACATGTAGAAGGATAAGTTCACCATCAAAAGAATGAATGATGCATACGAAATGGATGAACATGACGAACATGCACCTTTGTGAACAGATGAAACTGTCAAGCCTTCCAACATGCAAGCAATGAACAACATGTTAAAGCTTCATCAAGTGAACCAAGGACCATCGAAGACTCCGTTCACTTCGCCATGTGGAGGTGAAGTTGTGATACACCATGAAGACACCCATCACCAAGCAGCACTGAAGCTCGACATGCACTCCAGCAACAACACGAATGCACCAGCACTCTCATGTCTAGTCATGTCACGAGTCATGTCACCCACATCTCTATTATGGGCTATGCTATCAATCAATGTGATGTAACGTGGAAGTCCAAGATATCCACTTTTGGAACAAAGAGTCATGTAAGTCGCAAAGTCATGGAAGTCAAATGGTCACGAGGGTAGTCGCACAACCATAAGGGTCAATTTCATACTTGGCTATAAATACCCCCTCATTTGTACATGCAAAGGAATTTTAACCTCAGCTCCTCCCACATAGCCAAGAGAGTCTTTAATGTTTTCTTTGAGGAGTAAGTAGTGGCTCCAATGCCCCGCGCTCGAGGTTAGTGATGTATGGTGTAACGATTTGGCTTAGAACTTTCAGTTAATTCAAAAGCCTACTAATAGGCCAGCACGTTTTCACACATGTATTGTATCTTTTGTAAGACTAATCTTTAACACTTGTAATGCATGTTGCTTTAACCTGTGTTCTACATCTAAACTATTTCACTTGTTGTAATACATAATCTATTAATGGAAATGTGTTGTACATGTTGTGAACATTGGCTCGCCCGTGTAGACTACACTCCCAAACATCAGACATAAATTTTACTTGAATATTTTTGTAAGAATCATTACACTCGTTCAGACTTCATCCATTGAGTGTTGTATGTGTTATTTTATGTTATATGTTGTGACTTCCACATCCGTGTGGACTGCTCCTCCAGAAGTTGTGCACATCCTGTTGTGTTGTGTGTTCCTAGCCAAGTTGGGAATGCATCCCAACAAACTTGGGACTCACTTTCACCCTCTCCCTTTATAGTGAAAGAACCATCGACACAAGTGACACTTACACTCACCAGGCACACGAACCTCACTTCATGAGGACAAAGAAGACCACTCTCTTGTGCTGACAAGCAAGAATTGAGGCAAATCCTTAAGACAATGGCAACCAGTCCATCATATTGGATGGGATGGACTTCATACCAAGATGATCTCCTGAATGTTGGCGGATCCAACACCATCAACATTTCTGGTGCTAGAAGGAGGGTAGCTAGTTGTACATGGCTAAAATTCCCCTCACACTCATTCATCAACCATCTAGTCAAGCAGTAACTTGCACTCCCTCTCACCAGGCACACGAACCTCACTTCATGAGGACAAAGAAGACCACCCTCTTGTGCTGACAAGCAAGAATTGAGGCAAATACACTCACCAGGCACATGAACCTCACTTCATGAGGACAAAGAAGACCGCTCTCTTGTGCTGACAAGCAAGAATTGAGGCAAATCCTTAAGAAAATGGCAACCAGTCCATCATATTGGATGGGATGGACTTCATACCAAGATGATCTCCTGAATGTTGGCGGATCCAACACCATCAACATTTCTAGTGCTAGAAGGAGGGCAGCCAGTTGTACATGGCTAAAATTCCCCTCACACTCATTCATCAACCATCTAGTCAAGCAGTAACTTGCACTCCCTCTCACCTACACGCGACTCTGCAGTGGGTTACTCCTCACCTCCCAGAATTGAACACGAGATTTAGTATCAACACATTCTCTCTATTTCTCCCATCACTCGCTAGTTCGTGAAAGCAGTCGTACTGATCCTAGGTGTACAAAATCTTCCACACACATCTAGGAAGCCAAAAGCCACTCCCATAGGAGTTTTATTATCATCGGTGCAAGAAGCAGCCCTTGCCACACTTGAAGGTCTAGAAGAAGCTATTGAAGATAGAGAGGAACCTCCAATCTTCTCGCAAGACGAACAAGGCACCTTTGTGATCTTGGGATCAAATTTCGATATAGGAGTTAGAGGGGAATGCAGTAGAGGAGGTGGAGGCAGAGACGAACCGACAAACTCAGATCTGGAACCATTAGACTTCGAAGGAGAGTAAGAGGATGAAGAAGACAAAGAGATGGATGACCTAAATCTTGAATGGATGACTGAGAGACCATTGGCTCTCCTGGTTGTTCTGCACAAGATACCGAAGCGAGCAGAGATAATGAACATCAAGCTCAACCTTGACAGCATGGTGAGGGCAGAAGACCACTTATAAAAATTCTACCTACATTTGCAGACCCTTGAGGTACGCTATGACGAAGTAGCATGTAGATTTTTCCCATGTACCTTGGATGACTATGCAAATACTTGGTATCACAACCTTCCACCCAACTCCATATAGAACTCGGATGATTTCAAACGAATGTTCCTTGAAAAGTTTGTTGATGGCAAGACCCCAGCCATGCTACTCAAAGGATTGGGAAGCGTCAAGATGGAGGGAAAAGAGAAAGTGAAAGACTCCAATCAGAGGTTTATGCATATTTTGAACAAGTTTGCAGTGGACACTAAAATTCATGACTCCATCGTTGTTGACTATTACACGTTTGCACTTCCAACCACCATTAGGTAGTTTGTCAGGCGATCTATGAAACCAACACTTTTAGAAAGTTGTAAAGAGGCTATTGCTATTGAAAAGGACTTGTGCGCAATTTGAGTCATCAAGGATGATGAATCAACGAAATACTCCAAGGATGTGAACAGAAATCCCCAAGCAACAACGAGCAAGGGAAGAGATAAGGAAGCAACTGATATGGAGACCCTCACTCGCCTTGTCAAGAACTTGACCATCAAAGTGTCCAAACTCAAGCAACGGAAAATGGAAACATTCACAAGTAGTCATCTACCCAGACAAAGACAAGAAAACAACTCATCAACCGGCTCATCAAGCAACAACCAATTTGCTTCCAAAATTGCATAGAAGCCTGTGTTCAAACTCCATCAATGCACTGATCCTATGTTTAGTTCCTTCCACGAAGAGTTCCACCCCAAGAACTCTTGTTCAGATTGTAAGTGAGTTGTTAGCTCTGTTTGTAGTCATACAATCGATGTGGAAGGCGATATCCAGGAGCATCTGGAAGACAATGATGATGACAAAGAGGTTGCACCTGATGAAATACCAAGTTTTGGGTATGTGGTGAACGCATATAAGTGTTCGCAAGTAATCTCAAAGGCAAACACTGAGAAGTAGCCCCAAAAGCAAAATTATCATTACAATCTTAGGAGTAAAGGGGCTCCCCCTACACTTGGGGAAGTGCAAGAGAAGGTGAGACAACTGATAAAGAAGGTTGATCCATCATCTGCCTCAAAGCAACAAACACAAAGAAAATCTGGGAAGACAATGGTGGATAAGAGTACATCCATGAGAAGCAAGCTACAAAACACTCCGCCAGACAACACGAACATCCGTACCACCCGGGACACCTCGGTGAGTCTCCCACCTCTGGACTACAACATAGTTGATGACACAAAGAAAACTCGAGCGAACATCAATTTGTTTGAGTTAGCCAAATTCTAGAGTCAACGAGATATCATGTTGCGTGCGTTGGGACAGATAGCAACAGATGGTTTAGCCTCTACCAGCAAGGGAGTAGGCACACCTCCTGGGTCACTTTCCACTATTGTCAATACAGTTTGGATGGAATAAGCAAACTCAAGTTGGCCCACATTCCTTCTTTCATTTGAAATTTTCAACTACAATGTTCACGACTAGTTGGTTGATTCTGGCGCAACAGCCAACTGTTATAAAATTATATATTACAGAGCAATGAAACACATAAAATATATTGTATAAATATAAACCCATAAAACACATAAAACATGAGAGACACTGACATATGTGGCTCACCCAATTCGGGCTACGTTCACGGAAACAACTAGTCCTTCCTTTTATATTATCCAACAAACTGAATAGATACAACCTGCAACAGATCCACTATAATTCCTCTTCACTCTCACACAATCTCCTCCCTCTTCTCACTTGGAATACAGATCTACATAGATGGAATACAATTCCCTCATATATAGCGAGGGGTTGCCTTCTAGGGAAAAAAATGCTAAATTAAACATAACTTCTACCATCAAATATCCGCCTAATGAATGACCCAGATTGACTATGAAATTACAACATTTTACAAGGCGATTTTACATCTATTTTTAGCTTCAGGGGCATTTCCCTTGGTCCCCCCTGGACCCCCTTTGCAGCGGAAATATTATGGGGGGCGTTGCTGCCATATTTTAAACTAAGGTCCAATGCAGTGATACCACTAAATAAAGAACATAATTAGGCTCCACACCCAACACCAACTTCTTGCCACTCTCCATTGCTAAGAAGATCAATGCACGATGTAGCGAAACATCTGCGAGAATCATCCAACTTGATAGAACATCAATACCAACCATGGGTGAATTGCGATACGTGATCATCCAACTATCTCATGACAGTCGAGTCCACCAATGCATCAACATAGTTGTTGTGGACATACCAAAAGGATATGGCTTGCTACTCAATAGAGACTGGTCCAAAAAGCTAGATGGATATTTTGCTACAGACTGGGCTCACATGTGGCTTCCGTACAAGGCCAAATGCAACCAAACATGGGTGTTATCCAAGAGGTATATGAAACACAATGTGACTCCCCTTAATGGAGAGAATGAACCGTTGGCCTTCGCAGAACTCATATTTGGCAACTACCTCCTCGAAACAACATGGAGTCTTATCCTGCATGGCCAACTCCCAACCTTATCAGATAAGCTATTGGGACTCCTTCCTCACCCAACTGATGGTAATGAAACTTGTACAATTTGTTTTTCCGATAATAGCAATAATAGTGGCAACGGTAGTAGTAGTAGTACTACCACACAAAATAGTAAATGTATAGATGAGTTTTGGGCCATGAGTCATGCCAAATTAGGAACACATGATGGCTCAAGGACCAAGTGTATCTCAGTCATCCAAAACAATGGACTACGCATGATTTCTAGCTATTTGAAGTTCGAAGGCATAAACAATGATGTTGAGTATGAAGCTATAGTATTGAACACATAGAGGACCACCACTACAGATGAACAAAGCATCTTGGGTATCATGATTTGAATATAGCCAATCTCGAAGCAAACTACACACCGTAGCAATAAAAAATCAATGACCACTTGACCAAACAGTATCGGGATGGGTCTACATCAGCAAATGATGACCTGAGTACACACTACATGCGAGCAATCCAACATGAGATTCTAGGTAAAGGAGGAGACAAGCCATTGCAACAAAGACCAAGTAACACATACATGTTGTTTTCACTCCTTTTACAAAAAAAATTGACTAACATTTTAGGTGATTGGACTACTTGCAAAGTTCGTCATCATACTTGGTTTTCTAGTTTAAATCCTGCATGTAAGCACTCCAGGAAAATCCACTTATACATTGATTTCAGAAACTTGAACCCTTCCCGAAATTTAAAAAAAAAAAACTACCCTATGCCATCATCCGAGCCCATGTTGCATGCAGTACCTAAAACAGTGGTGTTGTCTTCACTTGAAGGTATTCTGGAATGCCACCAAATTCCGGTAACGGAACCTGTGGACTTGCACTTGTCTACGAGAAGCTTGGCCCACAAACATATCATTTGAAAAAACTAGGTGGGAGGATTGATAACCTTCTTGCCAAAAACCAAGATCTCAATCATTATTTTCAATAGGTCGAGCCTCACCCGTGCCATGTACATAGTCTTCTTGTTGCTTGTTGTTTTCATTTTGTTTGTTTTGCTTATTCTCTGTGTTTTTTGCTTTGTTTGTTTCTGCTTACTATTTTTTTTCATGTGTGTTTTTATTGTTTGTTATATTACTATTTTTGTTTCCGGAAATAAGTGTTGCCAAATACTATGCTCTGGATTTTAAATAGAGTATGTGGCTGAAATTTGAAGAGACTTGTGACACTACAACATTTGGCCAGTCTTGTCTCCATCTTTTGTGTGCTTGGTTATAACCTTCGGTTGATGAAGCCCCGACAAAAAATAAAAACCATCTATAAGGGAAGTTTTGTTCCAACCATGAACCTATGTCCACATTGGGAAGCCCCATCCCTGTACTCAACTTTCTGCTCTATGTGTTCAAGGTCATCTAACTAGTAGAAACAGAGAAGGGGAAAATCTAAACAAGCAAACCTATGTCAGAGGTCTTACATGCTTCTCTGAAGGAACAGCCTCTTCTGCTCTCAATAATTTGAGATCCCTCTTCTGCCCCAAAAAATAATAAGTTCATATGTGCAGTCCTCTTGAAAAATACAAAGGTGAAAGAAGAGAAAGACTTCTTGCGCAGAGAGGTGAAGCATGCAACTCCACCAGGGTACTGACCAGGCTCGTTGGAAGTGGAGGAATGTGTGTGTAACTGTGTGACTCCATCGGGGTACTATCTAGGCCTGCTGGCAGTGGAGCAACAGCAGAGATGAAAACTTATACTCTAAAAATATTCAGCTCGTGAGCTAAACTACCCTTCTCGGATTCAAAACACTGATATCTAAGATGAAATTTTTATTGTGTTTGACTCAGTTGAAAAAGGGTGAATCATGTATGTCCATGGGGTAAGTGGGGAAACTAAAGTAACCCGCACAATGATTCAATACTCCCCAAAAGACCAAGGCATTATTCTAGTAATGAACTGAAATAGAGAAGCTGGAGTTCTACCAGTGTGTCGCCAAGCGTTGTTGCGGCTACAACCACCTTCCAAAATTTTGGCCTGCACCAATTTCGAAGCCTCCCTTGAGAGTTTCAATTGATGATTGCACACACTTGAGTTCACTCTGTGATCTCATGTGAGTCTTTGCATCCGCCTTGCTTTCTCTTTTCATTCAAGTTCCTGTATGTTGGTGTCTAAGTCATGCTTGCGACCATGTTCTAGTTATGCTCAAAGTCTTCTCTTCGTATGTGCTTGTTGTGTTCGCTATGAAATCATCTGTCACACTCACATAAAGAGTCACATTAACTGTCATCCAAGCGTCATCTCAATTAATGAACGATCAATCATGAGTGTCATGCTTGTCACTTGCACCGTCGGTCAGTCATCTTGAACATGTGCGTTTGGATGGTTTTGGTCATTTCGTCATCCAGTCATGTGAGGGTGTGTTCGTATGATCACCTATGCATCTTTCGATCATTCACACACTCAGTTAGTATTGTTGAATTTCTAACGACTAGACTCCCCTCTAACAGTCGGACCATCACCCCACTTTCAACTCGATCGACTATCAACCAGAACAATGCAAAAGCATCGAGCCAGCCTTTTCAATCTATGTTGCCCACAAGCAATTCAATCAACTCTCATGCTGACCACCCGAACAGTCAAACTCGACAGTCACCCCAGGTTTGACCCCCCTAAAAAATTACGTAGAGGCCACTAACCTTACTTTCTTAGCTAACTGAGGAAATTGCCCAGACAGGCTAGACAAACACCAAATGCTCGTCCCTATCTCCCTTAGAAAATTATGTAGTTTTCCAAGTCAGTCATCCCACCATTCGACTAACTGTTCATCTCAGAAATTGCACAGTGTTAATGAGCAGTCGTTCTGCTACACATCAGTCAACTCAGCTTAGAAATTGCGTAGAGATGATTAGCAGGCCAACCTCCTGGCCTCATTGCAGTTTCCCTTGCCAGCAACCCCTAGTAATAGACTGTTAGTTCTCTCTAAGAATTGTGCAGTTTCTGCTGCCAGTGACTCCAACAGCCAACTGCCAATTCCCTCTAGGAATTGCGTAGTTTTGGTTGCCAGTGACCCCAGCAGCCAACTTCCAATTCCCTCTGGAAATTGCACAGTTTTGGATGCCAGTCTCCTGGGAAATTCCTCCCAAAAACTATCCAATTTGAGCATGCTAACCCTTCATGCAACCCGGCCCATTCCTCTAGAAAATTTTGCAAATCTAGCTATCTAGAACTAGTTGTTCATTCATTCCGAAAAATGTGCAAAGCATGCCTGCCTTGCCTTCCTACAACCCGAACTGTCCCTCCCAAAATTTGCACAATTTTTCCTCCCAACCAAGCCATACCTTGCAGACAATCACTATCAACTCAAACTCTCCATCATTATCACTCATTAACTCTTGCACATTTTCATCAGCAGTTCCCAAAACCATTATCCTGCTTCATGACCTTGCAGTCTCTCCTGGTCACCTGCATCCGAAATGATCATGTGCCATGGTAGACTAGGAGGTTTTGGATTTGATGTCATCTCATCATGACTGACTGCGTGTACAAGTACACCAACAAACATGGCAAGGCAATGAATGGGATGAACGAAGGGAGCACATGAAGAAGGATAGGTTCACCAACAGACGAATGAATGATGCATGCGAAATGGACGAACACGATGAACATGCACCATTGTGAACAAATGAGCCTATCAAGCCTTCCAACATGTAAGAAAGGAACAACATGTTAAAGCTTCATCAAGCGAATCAAGGACCATCAAAGACTCCACGCACTTCGCCATGTAGAGGTGAAGTTGTGATACACCATGAAGACACCCATCACCCAGCAACACTAAAGCTTGACATGCACTCCAGCAACAACACAAATGTCCCAACATTGTCATGTCGAGCCATATCATGAATCATGTCGCCCACATCTCTACTATGGGCTATGTTGTCAATCAATGTGATGTAATGTGGAAATCCAAGAGATCCACTTGTTGAACAAAGATTCATGTAAGTCGAAAAGTCATGGAAGTCAAACGGTCATGAGGGTAGTCGAACAACCATAAGGGTCAGTTTCACCCTTGGCTATAAATACCCCTTCATTTGTACATGCAAAGTAATTTTCACCTCAGCTCCTCCCACATAGCCAAGAGAGTCTGTAATGTTTCCTTTGAGGAGTAAGTAGTGGTTCCAATGCCCCATACTCAGGGTTAGTGATGTATGGTGTAACGATGTGTCTTGGAACTTTTGCTTAATTTAGAAGCTTGCTAATAGGTCATCATGTTTTCACACATGTATTGTATATGTTGTAGGACTAATCTTTAACACTTGTAATGCATGTTGCTTTAACTTGTGTTCTACATCTGAACTATTTCACTTGTTGTAGTACATAATATATTAATTGAAATGTGTTGTACATACTGTTAGCATTGTCTCGCCCGTGTAGACTACTCTCCTAGACATCAGACAGACCTTTCACATGAAGCTTGTTGTAACAACCGTTGCACTCTTTCACACTCATCTGTTAAATGTTTCACGTGTTATATTACCTTGTATGTTGTGATTGTTGCATTCGTGTGGACTACTCCTCCGGAAACTGTGCACGTCCCATTGTGTTGTGTGTTCCTAGGCGAGTTGGGACTGTATCCCAACCAACCTGGGACTCATTTTCACCCTCTCCCTTTACAGTGAAAAGCCATTAACACAAGTGACACTTATAGTCACCAAGCACGTGAACCTCACTTCACGAAGACAAAGCAAACCACTCTCTTGTGCTGACAAACAAGAGTTGAGGGAAATCCTTAAGATAATGGTAACCAAACCATCATACTGGATGGGACACCCACACCAAATAGTGTGAGGTCTATTTGGGAATTCAAACCGGGGTGATACCCTAAATGTTAGGGTCCAACACCATCAATAGGTCATAATTAAATAAATATTTTACAATTCATGGACATATCACAGGATTTAAAACATATTATTTTCATAATTTTATGAAAGTATTATATATCATCATTTAACATTTATTAGTAAAATTGATTAGGTACTAAATATATTATGATATTTTATTTTGTGACAAAAATAAATAATGATGATGTTTGATAAATGTGTTTACAATATATCATTCCATTAGCAATTAAGGGGGATCCATGTCTTATCGTTGACTTTAGGAATGCCATAAGTCGATTGTCAACATTTGCAAGGTATGTGGTATGGAATGTTCATGTGTGAGAGACATAGAGATATTATATTGCATTTTACTTTTTTCCTAAAGGTTCATACTAATTTAGTATTCTTATATTAGATGGGTGGCATCCAAGGAAATACATGAATGTGAAGTGCCAAGATGGAAGGAAATTGTAGAGATTGTATGTGTATTTGATAACGAGCTCCCTACAAGTTTCATGGACCTACAAGTCCATTTACTTATACACCTAGTTGATGACATTGAATTAGTGGGTTTCATATCGATGAGGTGGATGTTCTATTTTGAGAACTATATGAAAAACCTAAAATGATATGTCTAACAAGAGGCACATCTAGATGGTTGCAAGGCTTAAGGGTAGGTATTGAATGAAACATTTTTATTCCTATGTGAATTCCTTGGTAAATATTTCGAAGATGGGTCATGCTTGTGGGATGAAGAATGAGCATTAGATATTATTGATGGAGAAAAAACACAATAGAATGGTGTTCAAAAAGAAATTAGCAAGCATAATTACAATCATTGTTTTTATTTTTATTGTGATCGTTAACTTACTTTGTAATTTATTTGTCAAATTAACAACTTGGCCTTTGGAGTTTGAAATAAGCATGTTGACATGTAATATATGTAGACAAAAGTGTTATACTTGAAAATTTTATTCTATACCACATGGGGTTTATGAGTAAATGGATTGATTTGTATGATAAAAATAGAGAAGAAGTGTTAGAAGCAAGGAGACAATTTAAGATATTGATCCCAAGGAATACCCCATTTCCTATTAATCTACAAGGGGAATAGGGAAAAGATTTCACACTAGAATGGATTACTGAAGAAATTCAAAATCAAATAGAAGATGCAAGTATAGATTCAAAAATAATAGAACATGAAATCAACATGTCTCAAGGATGTGAAAGAAATGTATAGTTGGAATTTTACAGAATGTTATTTCCTTACATTTTTAATGCTATTAACTATTTTAATATTTGTCACTATATTTGTTTTAACTGAAATAAACGGTCTTTCACAAGCAAGTAAATATCCAACAATGTGGGAATATATTTGACATTATCATGTGGAACGTGTAGATGTAAAGAGATGATGCTTCGATTGTGGAATCATGGTTGACATCAAGCAATCTAGTCAATCAAGCTCAAAAGGTAAGAATATTATTAAAGGGAACTACAATATTTTGGGAAAATACAAAAAATTATTGATTTGGATTACCGCTCTTTTAAATGTTTTATTTTTAAGTGTAGATGGTATGAATCATTTGAGAGGAAATAAAGACATGATACACATAGTGGTTTTTTTTTATAGATTTCTCAAAGTTCTTACTGGAGGGTAAGGACCCTTATGTTCTACCAATTCATTATGAGAAGGTATTTCTTTAACTCAAAAAAAAAGTAGTGGTGATCAATAATCTATTAATACATTGTTTATTGTGAATATATATGTGTTTATTAATCAGTAAAATTTGTTACAACATATGTCTAATATGTGTATGTACTCACTCATGTGCAGGTATTTTTGTATGAAGATGTTCTGGACCCAAAATAGTTATTTGTCATATATTATGATCCAAGATGAAGGAATGTATTTGATGATGCATTATTGGTTACTAAGAAAAACAATGATGGATAAAAAAATGAGAGAGATATTAGAGAACATCGAATAAATTGACGTCCATGATGATGCTGAACATGGTTATATTCAAGCACAAGAAGACAACAAGACATAGTTACATGATGTTATGGAAGATAACAATATGGATGGTATAGAAAATGACATTCTAAATACTTTTGGTAACAATATGGATGGTCTAAAATCATATTTCAATGATGATGAAGATGATGCAATTTAGGATGAGGATGATGATAATATTAACTACCTGAAAGATCATACGAACATTAACAATGATACACTGGATGACATTGTTGAGGACAATGATGTTAATGACCAAGACTTCTAAATTTTTAGAATTATTTGTAATCCATGTTTAAAAAATGATGATTCTTATGGCATAAAATTTGAAATGCTTCAGTATTATTTGTGTCAATACAAATTACCTATTGCAATATCATTAAGTGTTCAAGATATATTATGAATTGTTGGCAAAACAAATTAGGATTACTTGAATGCTTCTTCAATTCATTTTGTATCAACATATGCCTATGAAGACATAAAAAATATTAAAATATTAATGCCCACATCTCACAATGATTTGAATAATAAACTTTGTTAACTTCATATTGTCACTGCTACAACACCCTCCAAAATTCCACTACATTTAAATTTTAGAGCCTACACAACTATCACATCAAGTGTCACCTTGGTCGTAAGTGTCATGTCAAGTCATATTATTTGTTTCAAGTGTCCGTAATAATTCTTAAGTGTTACCAAATTGATTAGAGCATATTTAATACATTTCATGGTCATGATACCTTTGTTTGTTGTAAAATGACAATTTTGGTCGCAGTTGCACACACATTGATTGTGGAACTTGTGGAGTGTATTGACATTTCAATGTTTATTTATCATTTTTTGAGATAATCTAAGTTTAATTGATGAGTTGGTATGTATCACACATGATATCATGTCTAAAATCATTGTGTTCTCCCTTGTTCTATCTTCCACACTTAAACAAATTTTGGTTGCAAAGTGAACCCATTAGGGTTAGGAGTGCAAAAACACAATCTTAATCCCTAATTGGGAATCCTTATTTGTTCAGAAGTACACCTTTCACCCTCTAAAAGAGCATAACACACTCCTAAACATCATTCCTTTCATTTTTCTAAACTGTGTCAAGAAGCATCAAATCTTCCTTTGAGCACACTCCTTCAACTCGAAGAAGTGTGCCCTCCTTAAGCGCATGAGCACACTTTGAAGACCTGAGGCCTAACCCCTTCAATCTTCAACAATGCACCCTAAACTCCCCTTTGAATTCTTGAGTGCATGAACACACCCAAAAGCTTCAAAGCATTCTCCTTCAACCTTCAACTCTATGCTCAATGCTTTCCTTGTTTCCCTTGAGTGCATAGCACACTTGGGAAGCTTGAAGCCTCATCCTTCATCACTAAGACCTATGTCTTGCACCCTACCTTGAGTTTTTCTTTCTCATCTTGAGTTCATAAGCACATCCTAGAGCCTTGAAGCTTCATCTCCTCAACCCTTAAGCCTTTTCAGGTGCTCCCTTGTGCCTATAATCTCTCCTTGCTTCTCCTGAGTGCACTCTTAAGACATGAATAGAACATCTACATGAAATATATTAGGATAGGATATTTTTTAGGCTGATGTTTGATTTCATTTAGTAATTACGGTTTGAAGTGTTTCAAGAATAACATGGCAAGGGTGCATGAATAAGATTGGGAAAAGAGGCCAGTCAAAGGAATCAATTGAAAAAAAAAACACATTGAATCCTTGATGATCAAAGCACCCCTAAAGACTCGATTCAAATAAAAGACCCTTTGGAGGGTGAATACATCAATAATAATAAGTTTCATGCAAGAGCAAAGACACAAGTGGTAGCCATATCACCCATTGAATAAAGTCCATGTCATTAATCACTATAAGTCCCAGTGATCAATAATAGTGACTTGTCATGTCTCTTCACATGATGATGTGGAAGTTATGATGTAATCATGTAATTATTGTAAAGAAAAAAAGTGGAAGTCCAAGAGTCATGTATGGACAAAACAACCATGTATATAATTCCAAAAGGCATGTAATTCCAAGGGTCATATGTAATTCCAAAATTCATCTGGAGGTTCAAGGGTCCTAGAAGTCCATAAGTCATCAGAAGTTGGAAGGTCAACAATCACGGGGCTATGAAAAGTCATGCCTCAAGTTATAAAAGGAACCTCATTACTCAAGAAAAGGACTTTCAACCTTGGATTCTACCATAAGGCATTAGTGAGATACAGATAGTACTTTTGGGGAGCAAGTAGTGGCTCTATTGCTCCACTATTGGAGCTAGTGATGTTCATTGTACTTATGTATCTTGGGAATTTTGCTTAATATTTGAAGCCCATTGGAAAACAAATTTTCATGCATGGATTGTGAATGTTTTAAGACTATTCTTGTAATTTTTATGATTCATGTTGGCTTTCACATGTAGTGAATTAATTTAACTAGTTCGGTGACTTTGATGCTTAACTTGTTGGAAATGTTGGTGTGGAGCCTGATTATCTTCTGTATTCAAAGGTTTCAGCCGGATGTATACCCCAAGAGGACTGTACACCCCTCCATGCGAGGGGGGGTGAGGGGGACTTGTCCTCCCCGTAGGGGTTCAAGGGGGCTGATCCCCCCCAGTTGGGGATCCAGGGGCCGGCGGTCCCTTGGCAAGGGTTCAGGTTTTAATGTATATTCGTTTTTAGCTATTTATCCTATTTTGATTTTACCATTTTTTGATGAAGGTCCTTTTCCTGGGTTGGTGTTATTTAGGTTATTCTTATCGTCATTATTATTGGGGTATCTATATTATGATGTATTCTAATATGTATGTTATTGTCATTTTATTTTTATTTGTGATTACTTCCTTTGAGTTAGTTATTTTCAGCTCCTTAAACTAGCGGTATTAAGTATGGCCTATCTAGATTTTTCCATCGCTCGTTGATATGTTTAAAATAAATAAATAAATAAATATATTCTATATATATATATATATATATAAATATATATATATATATATATATATATATATAGATATATATATATATATATATATATATAATATATATATTATATATATATATATTACTCAATAAATAAAATAAATTATTTAAATTTTCAAATCTAAATAGTATTAATAAGTGGTAAATTTAATAATTTTTATAAACAGAAAAAGATTCAATATTACATCAATAGTAAGTAGTATAGTTTTATAAAAATTAACATACCTTTAATAAATAATTCTTGTATATATTTAGTTTTTAATTTAATAAATAAATACTTATTGTTTTACCTTTGAAATTATTTATTTTATTATTATTTTTGGAATAAGAATATATAATTTATTCATGTATCTTAAATTACTTCTTCTAAAGAAATCACTTAATCAAATAATAAATTTATAGTAACATTTAGTACTATTTTATTAACAACCTAATGTTATTTAATTAAATAAATTACTATTCATTATAACTAATTTTTACTAATTTCTAGAAATAGATTATTATATTATTAATTTTAATATTATAAAAGTAATAATAATAATATAAATTCTTAAAATGAAATCATTCAAACTAATAATTAATTTATAATAACCATTAATATTAATTTATTAATAACGTAATGTTATTTAATTAAATAAATTACCATTGTACCTAATTTTTACTAATTTCTAGAAATGGAATATTGTATTATCAATTTTAATATTATAAAAATAATAATAATATTAAATTTATTAATATAAGTTGGGTTGGGTCCTAGGGTCAAAAATAGTCGTTATATAGCCGTTGGAGTCTCTGCTCAGTCTATTTAACTTGCTAGGCCAGATCTGTTTCTTCAACTTGTCCTGACGATGAACCACACTAGTTGGTTCGAAACGCGTTGACAAAGGTCTATTTTTTATGTGATTTACGCCGAAGCTCTTCTTATAAGTTTGAGTTTTTGCAGAACTTTCAGCCATATTTTCCAGATCTGAACCCTTCTGTTTCAAATCTTCAAAGATAGGTTGTGCCATCCATAGCTTCATATTAAACCTTGCTTTTTCATTGACCTTAGGGTCCCATCAGTTTCCCTAGGTTTTCCACCCATCTCCCTATCTTTTTGTAGCGATCTTCCTCTCTGGTTTTTTGTTGTAGCTTCACCACTTTCCACCAGCCTAGTGTCATTTGATCCCATTCACACCGAAAAATAGATCTCCTCACCTGTTTAGTGTGCTTTTTAGTTGATTTCACCACCAACCAACACAGTGTCTGCAAACCTAGTTTGGATGGGGTTTAGTTAATTATTTTGTTGTTCATTTTATTTTATTAATTTCAGTTTATTTTCAGCAAGAATTTTTCTTTTTTCAAACACGATCTACGATTAATCAATAAAAACACTTGCACACATAAGCATCTTGTTACCAAGAATAGTGTCCACTCGGATGCTGTTATTCCCACTAAGACTGGTAGCTATCTTAGAAACAAACAAGTAAAGTCTACTTTCGCTTTCCT
>APFE030715839.1:45300-70089 GCA_000404065.3 Pinus taeda | reverse complement strand
TTTGTGTAATAATCCCTCAGGTCCAAAAAGATTAAAATCTAGAGGAGGGATAGCACTTCCGATGACTTTAACAAGCTGAAGAGGCCAATCGCTCGGCAATCTTTTCATATTTTACGAGTCAGTTGAAAAGAGCTTAAGGAGACTCGTTTTTGAGGAACGAGTGATGGTTTCGGGTAGCAATCATATGGGGGTGAATGATCGGCTAAAATAGAGTGGAGGTGATGATGAGAACACGGCCAAGGCTCAAAAGCTGGCGATAAGGCATTCACAATGGTTATTTACCGGTCCATTCATTTTTTAATGAGCTTAAATGCTGGGGGAAACATTTTCTCATGACTTATGTTTATTTTTTAACGAGCTTGAACTATGTGCTAAAACTGCTTGTGGGGGGTTTATTTTTTAACGAGCTTGAACCCTGCAGTAACACTGCTCGTGATAATGGTCATTGAGTCTTTGATTCACCATTAGCATTTCGTTCTTTCAAAGATTGTACTACCTATTCATTTTCTTCATCAAACTGATTAGAAATGAAAACATATGCTTGGTAAATGAGTTAAGAACACTAATACTTTACTCGAATTACGTGCATGGTAAATTAAAAGTGACTTTTACCTCTCATTTTACCATTTCATTTGAATTTGGTTTGTTGGAGTTCTGGAGGTGCTTTTCCCCCTGCTTTTCAACAGCTGATTCCGGGAGATTTTGTGGACGATTCCTGACGCCGCTTGGACCAGGTAGGAGCTAAACTTGTGCTCTTCAATTGCATGCCTTTCTTTTTGAATTCTGAGCCTGTTTCCTTGTTCTGCTGAGCCTCTAGGTTTTGAAGAACTTGCCCTGGGACCATCGCACCCTTACTTAATCGAAAGGTGCGATGCATACTGGTCTTCGCACTAACTAATCAGTATGCATCGCTCCCAGTACACTTACTGGGGTGCGATGGGCACGAGGAAAGTTTTTGCATAGTTTTCTCATAGATTTTTGCTTGTTTTTTAGCAAATGAAGACCTGAATCTTCTCTTGTTTGTTTTTTAGAGATTCATCGGATCAAAATGGTTGTTAGATGGTGAGAACGCGAGCATGAAGAAGAGGACGTTGTTGCTTTACATGATCCGGGCACAGTAGCTGCATTGCAGAACTGTGGCTTGTTGAAGTTTTTCCATATCTCTAGCATGAGGCAGCAAATCAATTTGTTGCAATATTTCCTCAATGCCTGGGATCCTATCAACTAGGTGTTCCAGGTTAGGGGCAAATCGATCCCCTTGACTACCGTGGACATCTATTTTCTGACCGGTTTATCGAGGCATGGTGCCCCTCTCTCTTTATCAGGCTCTGCCCGTGGGGATGAGTCCGTGAGGGAGTACATTCGCCGGCACTGCAGAGAGGGATCTCAGCCGAGTACGGACGACAAGATCAATATCTAAGATGTCACTGCCGGCCCTTGCGGACCATTCTGTTCACTTTTGCTAGACTAGTTGGTAGTTATGCTCTTCACATAGCTAACAGGTCTTACAAGCAGTACACTTTGGAATGCCTTGAACCGAAGGTGTTCAATTGGTGTGATGCAATACTCTCTGTGATGAAAGAACAACTGACCAAGGTGAAAAGCGGAAGATCCAAGAACTTCGGCTATGGTTTTATTTTGACCGCTTTCTCTTTGGAGAGGATCCCACTGATGCAGCCACAGTACATTTCACTTGGCCTACCTCCACCGACTGAACCACGAATGCATAGATGGGTTGACCTCATGTCTCGGCATGCTAGCCAGCCCCAGATTTCTTTTTTAGATACTTTCTTCAAGCGGTTCGATTGTCAGGAGATGTTTTATGCCAGGTTCCCATATGCTGGTATGGATTTCCGAGGTGACCCGAATTTGGTGTTGTCAGCTGGCGAGCAATGGGGTACCATGGGTAATTCTTCTAACCATATCTCTGTTCATCATTCTTTATAATGTTCTTATGTTTTTTGATCAAGAATAATCAAAACTCATGTGCTCATGCAGATGTTGGACCAGTTTGATCGACAGTACGCCGCAAAGACCCAGCGGCCGCTCCAACAGGAGAGGTTGTGGGGAGGGCCATCCTTCGCGACCTTGACGTGGTCGACACTCTTTCAGAACTATAGGACCAGATTGAGGGTCTTACCCTTGGTATCCCAGATGTGAGGACCAACGAGCTACCTCTGCGGTTGTAGTGACATACTACTGGAGTGCCGAGACAATGGACTAGGCTTTTACGCATGATTGCACAGGCGGTGACTTGTTATCACCAGCATCATTAGACTAGGGTGCCCCCTAGCATTTTGTGTTTTGGGTAATTTGACTGATTTTGTATTGGTTACAGAATATTATGTATAAACCATAAATAGCTATGAATATATTTTTGATTTTCGCAGCTTTATTTTGGTTAAGTTATATGATCCTGCCGCATATATTGATGTGATGCTACTTTTTATAAATGTCGCAAATGTCTATCTAACACATAATTTGCCAATGAGTCTGTTAATGTGTTTAAACTTCTAGAAATATGTTGATATTGGATGAAATCGAACTGTCTTTCCAAAATTATGACTCTTAGGAACATGCGATAGATAGCTGGATTCCGTACAGAATAGATGCAAGTGAGTTGTAGAATGATGAGCAGTGATTCTAGCCTGACGACAAGTCGGCATATGCCATGTGTGATGGCATCAGAGAGGAGTTCTATCAATGCGTTGTATTCAGCGATATTGTTCGTCGACCAACCAATACACACTCCTGTGAAACTTACTAACTGGCCACTGGGATTGAAAATGGCCCATGCCGCAAAAGACAGGTTCCGCGAACTACGACTTGCTACATCGGCATATCCACCGAATGATTCCAGTAGGTTCTACATCTGTAACGAATGAAAACAGAGGATTACCTAACCAAAATAAATTCTCTTGGCGAAAACAAAAATGTAACAAAATCATGAGGATTACTACGCGGAATTAAGCATAGTAACGCTTGAGGTACAACCCATTGGGAGGTTGCGCCAGTGGAATCCAATCATAGTCCATATACTCGTAGGCTCCTTTTGCTAATACTTGCTTAACAATATAGGGACCCATCCATAACGATTTAAATTTCCCTGCTCTTAACTTCTTGGATTCCTGGTCATAAAGTAAGACCAGGTCACCTTCTGAGAAGACGTGAGGTTTGACATTCTTGTGAATCTGTGCTTTGACTCGTTTCTTATGAGCTTCGTTGGCTGAAGCTACATCACAACGGGTTTCATCCAATTGGATTAGTTCCAAGAAACAAGCCTCTTCTTCTGAGGTTTCAGGGAGAAGGTTGGTTGCGAGTTTGAGGGACGAGATTTCACATTGAACAGGTAAGATTGCTTCCACACCGTACACAAGTTGAAAAGGTGTGAACCCGGTCGCATTTCTTACTGATGTCTAGTATGCCCACAAGGCCGAGTATAGGATTAGGTGCCAATCCCATTTGTGGACTCCGATCATCCTTTGCATCATGCGCTTTAGGACTTTGTTGATCGCCTCAACTTGTCCGTTAGCTTGCGAATAATACGGAGTAGAGCTGTCGTGCGATGGTCCTAATTTGGAAGCTAACTCAACCATCATGTGATTGTGAAAATGCGATCCATGATCTATAACTATGCCCTGTGGAACACCAAATATGGAGACTACGTGATTAAAAAAAAAAAGGGCAGCCGTTTCACCGTTTTTGTTTAATGTAGGCATCGCCTCAACCCATTTGGTAAAATAGTCTACTGCAACTACGATATACCCATTCCCCCTGGTCGAGGTGGGGTTACATGTCATGGAATCTATGCCCCATTTGGCGAATGGCCCAACAACTACTACTAGTTGTAGCGGTGCGGGTGGTCTTCTGGTTTTGCTATCGAAAATTTGGCAAGCATGACAACTTCTAACTGTGGTTATGCAATCTTTGAACATTGTTGGCCAGAAGTATCCTGCTCGCAAAATTTTTTTCACGTGGCATAACCATATTGATGCCACTTGTTAGCGCTCAAATCTACCTTAGGTTGAAATAAGGTAAAACTTGAGGCTACATCAAACCACGCTCAGCCTCGTAGCTAGCCCTACGAGGACAGGAGAGGGCTCTCTCCGGGTCAATCTCGGCAAAAGGTAATCAAAGAGGCTCGAGATGACTGAATTGATGACTAATTTTAGGCTAGGTATGAAGTACAAGGACTGTGAAATTGATTTTTTGAGGTTTTGTTGAATTCAAGGGAAAGGTAATTTTGGGTGCGGGCATGAGGCACAGCTTTTGCAGAGGTCTACCTGGGGCAAGATAGGAAATTGTTTTGATGCCTTAAAGAAAGTGAGATGGGTAGATCAGACTGGTGAGGAGCTAAGGAGAGCAAGGGAGTCTCAATGATTCTCCTTAAACTGAAGAAAACATAGAAAATTAAACAAAATTAAAGGCAGAGCATAGAAAGTTCATGGATTCTACCTTAACACTTCATTTGTTTAATTACAGAAGATTCAATAGATAAAATGATACACATACATAACTTACAAGTACTGAGAGAAACACACCATCAACACATAAAGCCACATGGATCCCAAATAGTGTTGCAAAACCCTGGTATTTCCTTTGCCAAAAAATGCAGATAAGATATGTACAATATAGTCTCAAGCTATTCCCAAGAGTCCAACCCTGAAAATGACTATGAAAATACATAATATAGGCAAGCCAACACATTCCCTTGCCTCTATGGGTCGAGCTCATCATCCTAGGAGCTATTTCAACAACAATTTTAAAAACTAAGCACTACAATCTAGGCAATCAAAATAACTTGCCTCTATAAAGCTAGGAAACCAATTCATTCATTACATTTTTGCTATTTTATGAATGAATCATCTAGAATAGGTAAATAAGTGTCAAATCAACATAAAGTTCCATTAATTACATCAAGAAGGGTGAAAAATCCCATCACAAGTCAAAACTGGTCAAATTGGCTTCATTTGCTGCGCTGAGGAGGAAAACTATGCCAAAAAACCCTGTGCGTCGCGCCTGAGCCCTTTGCGCCGCGCGCCTTTCCACCTGCATCTGGGGCACTTTCTGGCATCCAAAATGAGCTCACGTTGGCTTGTTGGAAAGCCCTGGATGTCTACTTTCTAACCCAAGTGGAATTTTCCAATTTGATCTCCATTTGACCCTCCAAAAGTTGATTCTCCCATAAGTACTTCCTGCTGGTGCAAAAAGTGGCAGAAAGGTGATTTTCATGATGTTTTTGAGCCTTTTGGTCACCCAAAAATTGATGAAATGTCTTGGAAATAGCTGAGCATGTGTATTTCATCACGAAAAATCCAAAAATATAAGCCATCTGTGATTTGGACCTCCCCATCTTATGGGTCGCGCGCTACGCGTAGAGCCAAAAAACCTGTTTCACAAGCCAAAAATTTTGAAACGACAAAATTTTCTCCAAATTTGCCCAAATTTGGAAGTGAAGAGACCCTCCATCATGTATCATGCTCAACTAATGAAGCCTCGGCCAAAACTCGAAGCGGATCAGGCCTTTTGCGTTGTTTTTGCGCTTTGCTCAAACACCTCTTGAGGATCTTCATTCTCGCTTTGTAAACATGCATGCTAGCCCAATAGTGAGTCTTCATGTGGCGAAGCATGTCTTTGTCCCTGTTTGCCTTCGCCAACAACTTCTCCAAATGAGTGTTCACCCAGATGAGCATTGATTCCCGATCAATAGGTGTCAAATCACCGGGTCTCCTACGGGCCAATTCCCGGTCTTCCCGGATCTTTCACAGCTCATCAAGTTCATGCTCATCTTCCAGCTGTTTGTTGCACTGCTCTAAGTAGTTGATCACCCATTTAGCCATCTGTAATTTCTTTTGCAACGACTCATTCTCGGCCCTTTGCTCTCGGATTATCTCCTTGAGCTCCGAATTAGGCGAGCTAGCATCAACATCAATGATACCCATATCTTGACCTCTTGAAGGACCCTCATCAACCATGGGTCTCTTGCCCCTATCCTGAATCTATACCTGTGTTGAAGATAGAGGCGAGACCCCTTCCACATGATGTGGAGATAATACTCGCTCTGCCGATGATGTCAACGAGACCCCTTCCACCCCGGGTGGGGATAGTACTCATCATGCGGCTGCAAATAAGGCCCTGTGGCCTTTTTGATATGTCACATATACTGGAGCATCAACATGCTCGGTCTCAGGAATGTCAAATTGCTGTGAAGGCCCTCCCTCATCATGAACTATCTCTGGAGGAGGCTGTAGCGCGGAAAAGAAATCCCGGGAGATGAAATCCTCCCAAGCAATACCCTGTTGTGCCAACTAATGCATCACTATGATTTTGATCAATGCATAGTGATATACACTCCTGTGCTGATGTGTCAGGGTCTTCCTCTGTACTAAAGGCACCATCCTCTCTATGTTTCGACACATGAAAAATGAAATGTTCATCATACGTACCCGTGTGAAATGCATCAACAAATGAACATGGTACGCATAGAGATGTGAGAATCTGCCCTCACAACTGAAATACCGAATGATGAGTTTCATCAACGGTGCAAACTCATCTTTCAGGAATTTGAAAGGAAAGGTTCCGCTCAAGTGTCTGATATATTCGGGCTTGATATATGGCTCATAGCAATACCTGTCTAGCATCTGGCGTTTACTCCATTCCTCCCCCACATTTGGTATCCCGGTGGCCTGAGCAATAGTGTCGGGTGACAAAGTGAAATCCACTCCAGCAAGGTTTACATGACCATCCTATAGGTTAAGGACAAATAGACGGACCAGTTCCCGATGATGCTGAGTTTGTGAGATGATCTCACAATATTGGTAACATGATTGGCACCGAAAACAAACCATTGCAAGTGGGCAAGCTTGCAATTGAGCCAAAGAAGTAGGCTCCTCCCTAACATGCCGTCCACTTTTTCCACCTTTGTGATACCTCCATGGCACATTAGGTACATTGACCTCCAGTGTAGAGTCACTGTCATACTCTTGCTCATATACTGACTCGGTCTCTGACATGTTCTTTAACAACAAGTTAGCTGGAATATATATATATTTGATATACAATTGTGTACAAAAATGAATGTAGACCTTTTTCTTTTTCTCAAATGATGTGACCAACGGGACACAAATGACAAAGGAATTGTTAGGAAAAGGGAAGCATTAGGGAAATGGGAACAATGGAAATAAAATAAGGAAATTAGGGAAGGGAAGGGGCATAGAAATTTTGAAATGTTAGGGTTCTGGGATGAGGTAGGGATTACATGTTTATAGTAGAAGGGAGGGATTAGGATTTTGAGGGAAGATAGTATAGGGTTTTATGAGGATTTATTGGGAAAAATATTGGTGAAAATAGGGGATGGGAAACAAAGGGAATAGGAAAACCTTGGCAACAGTGATTTTTGAAAACCCTACAGCAAAAATGACAATTTGAGGATTTATTTTAATGAATAGACCTGAACCAGCAGTGCCAAGCACGAGGGGAATGAGTGACACAAACTGCTCCATCAGAGTTATGGCATGCCTAACGAAATGCAACTGATCAACACGGATGTGACACCTAAACATGAAATGCAAAAGAGCTTTGATCTCTGATGGAGGGATAACTAGACCGACTCTAACATTGGCTCCAATGGGGATGGTAGCTCCTTGGAGATGCCAAGAACCGCAGATCTCTGTAAGAGATAGATAGTGCCTTCATCCATTGGGCGATGGAGCCATTATTCCAACACAAAATCTTGAGAATTTTTACTGAAAAACCAAAACTTCTTTGACCAAACTAGACTCGAAACTGAAAGATGTAAACAACTGACTGGATAAACTGAGACTAACTAACATTCATTTTCAGAATTATAGCCTTCACCTCGGGCCCCAAACTGAATATGGTAAGTTAGTTTACATGTGCAATAAGATAAAAGTAAAATGATAGGTACAATGATGATGAAATGGGCAGCAAATACTCAGAAGTAGTATCTCTTTAACAACTGACCATTAATCAGCCCTCCAGGACATTCATCTCCATTCATCTCTTTGAGAAGGAATGCGTTTTGGCCATGATATGCTGCAATCTTGTAAGGACCCTTCCATAAATTTTCAAATTTGCCATGCTTTCCCTTGTCTTCGTGACGAGCATCCCACCGCAAAACTACCTCATCTAGCTGAAATGTGTCTGCCTTTGCTTTCCGATCATAAATCTTTTTGATGCTTTTCTGCAACTTGCAAGTGTTTTGAAATACCTCCTCTCATGTTTGTTGTAAATGAATCATCTGATTAATCCTTCTCTGCATAGGATCATCCTCACTACCCGCTTCTTGAAGCAATTTTACTACCGAGACAACAAGCGAAGTAGGAAAAACCGTGTCTGTTCCGTACACCAACTCGAAAGGAGACATGCCAATAAAATTTTTCTGACTCACCCTATCAGCCCATAGTGCATTTATCAACTTCTTGTGCCAGCCCTTTTTGCTGATTTCCAACAATTTCTTAATGATATTGACCAAAGATTTATTGGATGACTCTGCCAATCCGTTTCCTTGAGGGTGGTATGCGGTTGAATGTCCCAAGCTAATATTTTACTTATAGAAAAACTCAATCATCCTTTTTGACTTAAACGTTGCTGCATTATCTGTGATTAACTTACTTGGACATCCAAAACGTGACAAAATATTGGTTTCAAGAAAAGAAATAATTACCGCATCCGTAGCTTGCCGAGTAGGAATTGCTTCAATCCATTTTGTAAAGTAATCTGTGGCTGTCAATATCCATCGATGCTATCCTGATGATGCCGGATGAATTTCACCAATGAAATCCAATCCCCACTGTTGAAAAGGTGCACTGACTTCAATTGGTTTGAGAGGCAAAGGCTGGAGTTTCTGTTTGCCTTCAAAAATCTGGCATTTGTGACAATTTTTAACAGCCTTATATACATCTAAAAATAATGAAGGCCAATAATAGCCTACCCTTAGAATCTTGTTTGCTGTGGTCTTCCAAAACAGATGACCTCCACAGTCCCCTCTATGAAAGTCTTCCACGACTCTTTTGAATTCCTCCTCGACCAAACAATTCAATAACATTCCACCAGGATCTTTCCAAAACAATGTTGAATCTAGTATGTAGAATTTTGCAGCTTTCAATTTCAAAGTTCTACTTCTGTTTCTAGGAATTCTGGGAGGTGAAGGCAAATGTTGAAGTACATATAAAATGTCAGCATACCAAGGAGAAGAAAGAAACATTTCTGATACCTGAACGGATGGAGTCTCTTCATCTTCATCGGACATGGCAGTAATCAAATTTATGTCTAGGACTTGCAAATTTGTTTCAGCCATTAACTTGGCAATTCCTTGACCTTTGATCAACTTGGTGGGTTTAATCTCTACATCATACTCTAACAACGCAGTGATCCACTTACCCCTTCTGCCTTCTGGATCTGCTTGTACTAAAATATCTTTAACTGCTGCGTTAGGAACATAAGCTAGAATATGGGAATGCAATATGTACACACGGAAATCTTTCAAGGCCTTTACAAGCACAAGTGCTTGCTTCTCAATGATGTTATATTCTAATGCTCCATCTCTTATAATCCGACTGAAAAAAGCAATGGGCTTTTCAACACCTTCCCTCTTCTGCATTAATACAGCTGCCAAAGTGTGCTCAGAAGCAAATGAGAACAAAATAAAATCCTGAGTGTAGTCTGGGCTGATCAAAATAGGAGCTGAAGAAAGAGCTAACTTCACTAAATTAAATGATTTCACCGCCTCTTCGGTCCACTTTATCTGACTGTCCTTCTTGAGCATGGTTTTGATTTCTCTAAGGTGCTCTACTAGATTTGGAATGAAGCGACGCAAAAAATTGAGTTTACCATTGAAGGATTGTATTTCTTTCTTGTTCCGGGGCTGTTCAATTTTCTGAATGGTTTAAACACGTGCAGGTTCAACACGGATGTCATATTTAGATATGATATGGCCAAGAAGTTTGCCCTCATCCATGGCAAAAAGACTCTTTTTTGGATTCAGCGAAATGCCATATTTTCTGCACTTTTGGAAAATAGTTTTCAAATGATACCAATGTTCCTCATCAGAATTTGAAAACACAGTTAAGTCATCAAGATAAACAACTAAAAATACATCTTTCTCATTGGTGAAAGCCATGTCCATTGCGCGCTGAAAGGTGGTTCCTGCATTTTTCAAACCAAACGGCATCTTTGCATAATGAAATCTTCCCCACGGAGTGGTGAACGCTGTCTTGTCATGGTCATCTTCATGCACTAAAATCTGATTGTATCCGGAATAGCCGTCGAGTAGTGACATCCTTGATGCTCCAACTACTCGCTGCAATATATGGTCCATTTTGGGCAGCGGATAATTGTCTTTTAAGGACACCTTATTTAAATTTCTGAAGTCAATACATAAACGTATCTCACCTGTTTTCTTCCTTACAGGCACCAAGTTTGATATCCAATCTGAAAATCGGATATGCACAATGATTCCTGACTTATACAATCTGTTTACCTCTTTCTCAATTGATGGCAACAGCTTCGGATTGATTCTCCTCAACTTTTGACGAAAAGGCTTCTGATTTGTCTTAATAGGAATATATGCTAATTGATATTTGTGTCATAAGTTTTTAGATTTGAGTAATCCCATGCGAAAACATCAGAAAACAAAGATAACAATTTCACATAGTCTGCTTTTACCTTTGGTAACAATGACTTTGATAGCTTTACCCTCTTGGGATTCTCAACTGTCCCAATGTTTACCTCTTCAACACCCTTTTTAGTTGGTCTCAATGTCGGTTTGCGGGCCACATCATCTTGGTCAAACAACTCCTCTAAAGGAATCAACCCCTTAGGAATAATGTTGTCTTTAAGTTGCAGCACGTCCATTTGATTTACTTGTATATTATCACTACCATCATCATGTCCATTATCTATTGAGGTATCTTTGAACTTACCCTTATTTTGCAGAAACTGATTGGTCTCTTCATCATCTTGAAAAACTTGCTAACATCGCTGATTGTCCAGAACGGTGGGACGGTGTTTCATATGAATCTCAAACTTGTTGCTAGAATTCATTGGAATTTTTAAATTGCTCGCTGCCTTAGCAAGTCCATCAGCAACACCATTTTGAATGTGAGGCACACATGTCAAGGTATGATCATAAAATAACTTGAAAATATATAAGACTGCATTTCGATATGCCCTCATACGAGGATGCTTGGCTTGAAACTCACCCTTAACTTGCTTTATTACCAACTCGGAATCACCATTGACCGCAATCTTCTTTGCGTTCAGCTTTTTAAGAATCTTTAGGCCAGCAATGAGAGCCTCATATTCTGCCTCATTATTTGAACAATCAAATGCTAGTTTATAGGAACACACTCTCACCTTGCTTGGAACTTTGTCTTGAGTGGAAAAAGGGACTTCGAATCCACACACCAATACCAACACCATCACTACCTACTGCGCCATCAAAATCCATGGTCCAAAGACCATCTTCATCTTCTTCCAAGTGTTGAAATTGTGTTAGCTCTATTTTTTCTATTTGTTGCCCCTTATCTTCAGCTATTTTCTCCATAGTAGCTTGTTGTTCTCCTCTTTCCTTTTGTAGAACTTCTCTGAAATTTTTAGTGATTTATGGTATATCTTCCGCCTGAACCAATTGACTATCTAGATCATTAAAACTATCAGAAAATAAAACAAACGAATCCAAATCTGTATGTACATAATTTACAAGATGATTGATTGGCTTTTCTTTACTGGTTATCATGTATTTCATCTTTTGCTCTCGATATAGCTTTCTCATTTGACCGAAGACTGGAATTGTAGCATAAAAAAAGTCTAACTGTAGAGTACCCTTCAACTTAGCCCCCCAAGATCTTGAAAGTAGCATACCAAAACGTGGAGGAATGTTTGCCACCACCACATCCATCAAGACATTCTTCGTTGGGATTTGGTCTAAGCTAACAACCAAATCTTTGATGAGCCCGATACATCTCACACGGCTGGAATCAAATGAATACAAATCATAATATTTCCTTGTAATGTCTAACCCCAACTTCTCCATGATCGCCTTTGGCATCAAATTGTGCGAAGCACCCGAATCGAACATAGGATTGTGCAAAACATATTCATGCAATCTCAAACTGATATAAAAGGGAGGAACATCACTATCAGGGGACTCACCATCCAATGCTGGCCCAAAAATCAATTCTGGTTGATCGTCTTCAACGTTCACCGTGTTAAACATGGGATCAAAATTCAGAATGTTAGAGACTTGACCTCGGTAGCTGTTGTTTTTCATGATTTCAGTCAAAGGAATAAATACTTTTAATTTGGAAATTTCATTTTCCAAACTAAATGCTGAAACTTTTTCGACTTCTTTGACCGGAACTTCTCTCCTATATTTGATTATATTTGCCTTATTTGTCCTTTCTGCTGCTGATATCTTGCTAGTTGTGGGATCAATTGTCTCCTTTCCTTTCTTCTGTGGTATCGATGAATCCGTCTTTGGTGTTGTAGCTTCTTTTCTTTTCTGAATTGGATTGATGGGCACATCTCGGTTTCTCAATGAATACTGCTTCTGTTGAGTGGACAAGGCATTCAAATATCCTCTTTGGTAATCATCTAAATTTGCATCATTAGCTAAGATAAAATATTCATCTTGCTGGGCACCTGAATTTTCTCCATACTCTTCTTCTTCAGTGATGTAAATGGGCAGATCATCAGGAGTAAAGAAGTGGTTTTGGTCCCCTACTACATCAGCATCTTCATCTGAATCTTAACTCACAAAATTCTGCAAAAGAGGAGTCTTGATCAGTTGCTGGGCTGCCGGCTCTTGTACTCTTGGTTCACGCTGCTTAATTATGAACTGAGGTTGTTGCTGGCCACGGTAATTTGGATTACGAATCTACGGTTCTGATTTGTCAAGATTCATTCTTTTGAACATTTTTTCCATCTCACGAAGCCAAGGCGGTTCTGATGTAGATTCTTCCTTTATAGTCACTCTTTTCTCTGCCTTCAACCGTCCTCTCTTGTCATTGAGATTTGCCTCAGCATTAACAACAATCTTTTGCATATCTTCTAAAGTAGGCGGATCTCTATCCCGTAATGAATAAGCCATCTCCAGATCAAAACCATCCGGGAATTTGAGAAGAGCTAATTTTCTAGATGGTCTTAAATCATCCATAATAGCATTATAAACTGTATTGAACCTGATAATGTAGTCTTAGAAAGACTCACCATGATTGCGTTTGATATTATTGTACTCGGAATTGATCTAAAGCGGATCCTTCCTATGTTCTCAATGATCTAGAAACTGTTTCTGAAGTTCAGCCAACGTAGGTATACTTCCGGCTCCCAAGCCTCTGAACCATTTTCTTACTTCTCCTTCGAATGTTTGCACAAACAATCGCATAGTTACATCCTCTTCATCAATCTCATATAAATCACAAAAAATTTCCATTTTGTCTATGTTCTGTTGAGCGGACACACTTTGAGGAGTGCCATCAAATAAAGGAATCTTACTCTGATAGTCCGTGGGCATATCATGCAATTGTTGAGGTAAAGCAAGAGGTGTGAAACGAGCAGCCATTGCTCTAGGTGGATTTACTCTAGGGGTTGTTGGTGGAGTAGGTGTATTTGTTGTATGAGGAGTATGCAGAGGTGTATGCGGAGGAGAAGCGATGTGGGATGAAGGAGGGGAGTTGGCTGCAGATTCGGAATAAGTAATTATAGTTTGCACAGGAATGGTGGGAATGAAAGGCGGTTCAGTAGGAATTCTAGAGGTAGATGCCGTGACGGTGGATCCAATGTTTGCAGATATAGCTTCTAAAAACTCAGCAAGATTGGCAGCTTGGATGTCGGTCTGAAGGTGCCTCAAGATAAAATTGTCAATTAATTTATTGTGCCTTTCAAATTCAAGAGCTGCAACAAAGTCAGGATTTGGAACAATAGAATAAAGAGCGTTTTCAGACTTGGTTTTAAACAATGACAATTCAAACTTTTCATCGAAAGCAATTTCTTCAAGGTATTGAAAAATTGCAGGACATGAATGAGATTTAACCAAAGGAGTTGCCAAGCTTTCTTGACGGAGGATTTTTCGAATCAAATTTGGATTTTCATAAATAGGGGGTGGATTCAGATCTGGATTAGCTCTTGTATGTCTTTTTGAAGCCAGTTTGTTTATCAGAAGATCAAAAGAATTAAAATAATTCAGCCAATCGTTTGCTAGACTCAACCATCCAAAGGTATAGAACGAACAAAAGTACTGGGGTGATTTGCAAATTAAGTTTCCACAAGCTAACCGAAGATCGACTGAAGCAGCATTTATCTACTTCCGCTTATGCATAGCAAGAGTGTTTCGAAAGCTACCTGGCGTGACTTCAGACTCCGTCTAAGTCTTGTGAAACAAACTCATCAACGAGCAAACGATTTGAGATTTCTTCCTCAGCCAAGTCGCCACTATGTTAGCGCTCAAATCTACCTTAGGCTGAAATAAGGTAAAACTTGAGGCTACATCAAACCACGCTCAGCCTCGTGAGATGATCTGACTAGTTCCTGATGATGCTGAGTTTGTGAGATGATGCTGAGTTTGTGAGATGATCTCACAATATTGGTAACATGATTGGCGCTGAAAACAATCCATTGCAAGTGGGCAAGCTTGCAATTGAGCCAAAGAAGTAGGCTCCTCCCTAACATGTTGTCCACTTTTTCCACCTTTGTGATACCTTCGTGGCACATTAGGTACATTGACCTCCGGTGTAGAGTCACTATCATACTCCTGCTCATATACTGACTCAGTCTCTGACATGTTCTTTAACAACAAGGTAGCTGGAATATATATATGCTGATATACAATTGTGTACAAAAATGATTGTAGGCCTTTTTCTTTTTCTCAAATGCTGTGACCAAGGGGACACAAATGATAGAGGAATTGTTAGGAAAAGGGAAGCATTAGGGAAATGGGAACAATGGAAATAAAATAAGGAAATTAGGGAAGGGAAGGGGCATAGAAATTTTGAAATGTTAGGGCTTTGGGATGAGGTAGGGATTACATGTTTATAGTAGAAGGGAGGGATTAGGATTTTGAGGGAATATAGTGTAGGGTTTTATGAGGATTTATTGGGAAAAATATTGGTGAAAATAGGGGATGGGAAACAAAGGGAATAGGAAAACCTTGGCAACAGTGATTTTTAAAAACCCTACAACAAACTTGGCACTTGAATCCTTACAGCAAATTGATGAACAAGGAGGGTTTTTACACTTGGTTTTTCATGGAAAATATAGCATAATTTCTTTATATAAGCCATCCAAAAACCAAGAACAAGCCGTGATGTAAGCCTACCTGTGATTTGATGCGTGAGAAGAGGTGATTTGAGTGGTTTCTGAGCAAAGCTCAGGCATAAACTCCTATGCGCCACGCGCCTCACCCAACGCGCCACACACTCCTGATGCGTCGCGCGTGTGTTAAATTGCAGTGGAAAATGTTGCCTGATGTGCCGCGCGCCACTGATGCGCCACGCGCCTGACCTGATGCGCCGCGCACCCTGGAAACAACCCAAGTTGCTCACAAATTCACAAAATTTCCTTAGAACAATGCTCTTTGCTCTTGGAAAGTGGAATGGGCTACAAATGAGGAGAAATATCTTCATATAGACTCTTTGTTGATTTTTTCTTAACCCAAAACGCATTTTCTTATGTTTGGTTGTTGACACTTTTTCAAAATTAATAGGCTCTGACCTTTTTGGTTTCTTTCTTAAAATAGGTTGAAATGATGATTTTCTCTGATAATTTTTTGCAGGGATAGCTCTGATATGCTTCGGCAAAGGAGACCAAGGCTGCACTTGAACAATTGAAGAACTGAAAATTTTGAAAATTTTTACAAAAATGAGGTGGCAACTTATCTTCAAAACTGAGTTTTGAAGAGAAGTCCTAATTCAGCTGTACAATGATGAAAATTATTGAAGTGATGATCTATCGAAGACATCCCTCTGGCCTGTTGGGCTTCTAAGACCTTTCAAGACAAAATTGACTCAACTCTAGACCTAAGACCTAAAAATTTAAAACAAGATTGTAAATGATCTTTGAAGACTTATTTTAATAAATAGACCTGAAGTAGCAGTGCCAAGCACGAGGGGAATAAGTGACACAAACAACTCCATCAGAGTTATGGCATG
Organism: Pinus taeda; assembly: GCA_000404065.3. Classification (NCBI taxonomy): domain Eukaryota; kingdom Viridiplantae; phylum Streptophyta; class Pinopsida; order Pinales; family Pinaceae; genus Pinus; species Pinus taeda. Next base: position 53,923 of record APFE030715839.1, on the reverse strand, counting down.
CCTAACGAAATGCAACTGATCAACACGGATGGGACACCTAAACATGAAATGCAAAAGAGCTTTGATCTCTGATGGAGGGATAACTAGACCGACTCTAACAGAACAAACTAGAGCTAACAATGTGCACTTGATAAGAAAAAAATACTAAAATTTTGATAAAAATACTTACAAATGAACATGCTATTTCTCAAATCTCAAATCATTCCTTTCATATGCTCTCCTTTCTTTATTCTCTTCTATTTAATTTTCTATCCTCTCCCAAACGCTCTTCTTCTTCTCACAGTGAGACCTCTCCCAACCATTCTTCTTCTTGTCCCAATGAGATGTGGTTGAAGGATGGGATAGAAAACAAAATCATCACATGACCTTTTTACCCATATTTTTTAAAGTATAAAAACTTATGATGACATAAACATGATGTCATATCATCATATTTTATGCTTCCCTTAACATCTTACATAACATCATATTAATGTTAGATGATTATGGTAAAATAGAATAAATAAATAAAAAGTAAAAGTAAGTTAAGAGATCAAGGTGCTTAGATGAGTAGTTATAGTTATTTAGGGTCATAGTGTGTAAAGAGATTACTTTGTTGGGACTCATAATGTATTGAGAGGGTTAGATTATTTGGATTTAATTTGTTTGGGGTCTTGGTGTATTTATTTGTTATTGTGTTCAAGGTAATATTATGTTAGAGGGTAATTTTGTCAAGGATCATAGGGTTAGATAAAGGGGTTAATGTGTTTAAAGTCTTATTGTGTGAATGAGTAATTACATCAGGGTTCATAGGGGTTGCAGATCATAGTATGTGAGGCAGTTACTGTGTAAGAGGTCATATTTTATAAGAGGAATAATGTCCTCAAGGTCATAGTATATTACGGGGTTAGTGTTTATGGGGTCATAGTGTATTAGAGGGTTAATATCTTTAGGGTCATAGTGTACAAGGGGTTTCTTATATCAAGTTTAACATCATATAGTGTATTAGTGTGCAAGAGGTCCTAGTGTATGAGGGGTTATAAAGTTCAAGATCATAATCTATTAGGGGTCAATATATTAGGGAGTCAATATGATCAGGGTCATATTGTATTAGGGGGTTAATATATTCAAGGTCATAGTGTATTTTTGGGTTGTTATGTCAATATTCATAGGGATTAGTGGATATGATTGTGTTTAGGGTCATAATGTTTGTCATTATGATGGGGATCATATCATGTTAGGGTGTTCATGTGTGCAACATCATTATTTGTTAGAGGGTCATTAAGTCATGAGTCTTATGGGTTGATGGTTATGGTGTATCAACGGATTATCATGTTTGGAGACACAATGTATTAAGAGGTCTATGTATGAGGGTGTTAGTGTGTTTAAGTTATAATATATTGGAGGGTTAATGTATTATTGGGGTTGTAAATTAAAGGTCATAATGTATTAAAGGGTTAGTTTCTCTGGGGTAAATAAAAAGTCAAGGGGTGATTGTTGAGGTCAATGATGCTCAACCATGATTGCCTATGGTCAACTTGCGTTGAAAATGGTCAACCATTGTCAAACACTATCGACCATGGTTAACAACTAGTCGTGTATGTAGATAGTACTATGTTCAAGGTCATAGTGATATGGGATCATAGTGTATACGAGGGTTAGTGTGTTCAAAGTTGTGGTGTGCTAGGGGGCGATTATATTAAGGGTCAAGGGTCATCTAGACTGAGTGTCAAATTGTATTAAGTGGCTAGTGTGTTTCGGGGGCATAAGGATTTAATGTATGAGGGGGTTAGTGTTTAAAGGTCATGACATATTAATGGGTTAGTGTATTAGAGGGTTGGTGTGTTTGGGGTTATAATGTATCAAGGGAATAGTGTATTTAGGGTCATAATGTGTTAAAGGGGTGATTGTGTTAGTGGGAAATTACATTAGCAATCAAATATTCACAAGCATTATCAAACTTGGTAAAAAATGCTTAAACATGATTAACTATGGTCAATAATGTCAATAATCTTACAGCCATAATCAACAATGGTCAACATTGGTCAATATGGTCAAGAAGGGTAAAGGGATAATGGGCTAGTAAGGTTACTTAGGTAGATGGTTTTTCTGTTATGGGATTAGTGCACTACATCTTTAATGGACTACTCGATATTATTGTGTACGAGGTCATGGTGATTGTAGTTCATAGTATATGAAAGGGATGATGTGTTGAAATCATAATGTGTTTGTGGGTGATTGCAATAGAGTTTATGTGGGTTGAGAATCACAATGTATAAAGGGGTAGCACATTGGGGGTCATGGTCTATTAGGAGGGTCAGTGTGCTTATTTGTTATTATGTTCATGGTTGTATTATGTCAGGAGGTAATTATATAATTGTGACAAGGATTCAAGAGCATACTGTGTTTAAGGAAATAATGACTATGAGTCATAGTATACTAAGGGGTTAGAGTGTTCAAAGTCACTGATTTGTTAGGAAGTGATTGTGGTGGAGCTTATAAGGGTTGAGGGTTTTAATGTGTGAAGGGAGAAGTGTGTGTAGGGTCATAATACATTAGTGTTCAATATATTAGGAGGTTAATGTGTGCGGGTTATAATGTATTAAGGGTCAATATCTTTATGATGATATTGTGCCAATGTGCATTTATGTTAAGGTGATAGGGAATAATGGATATCATTATGTTTAAGGTTGTAAAGAGTTAAGGGGATTATTGTCTTAAGTTTCATAGGGATGAGAAAATATTATTATGTTTAAGGTCATAATATGGGAGGGTTAGTGTGTGAAAAGTCATAATGTGTTAAAGGGTGATTGAGTTGAAGATCATATGGGTTTAAGGTCATAGTGTATCAAGCGGGTTATTGTATTCAGGGTCATAGTGAATTAAGGGGTATATGTATGAGGGTGTTAGTATGCTCGAGTCATAATGTATTAGGGATCAATTTATTTGGAGGGTGATGTGTTAAGGGTCATAACATATTAGTTCGAACTTAGTGTTTTTAGAGTCACAATATTTCTATGGGTGATTGCATTATGATTAATGATGGTCACCCATGGTCAATAATGTTGAATAATGATTAATCATGTTCAATGATGTTCGACCATGGTCAATGATGGTTAACCATGATTAGGTCTAGTCAATATTGACAATGGTCAACCACTATCGACCATGGTTTGCATTGATTAATGAAGGTAAAGGGTTAATGGGATAGTAAGATTATTGGGATGAGAGTTTTTTCAATTATGGGATTAATGTCCCATGTGTTTAATGTATTAGCTTATATTACTATGTCTATAGTCATAGTAATTGGAAAATCATAGTATATGGGGGGGTTAGTGTGTTTTAAGTCATAATATGCTAGGGGGCGATTATATCAAGAGTCATGTAGGTTCGCTGTCAAAGTATGTTGAGGGTTACTCTATTTGGATTCATAAGCATCAAGGAGTTAATGTGTAGGGGTTAGTATACCATGGGCTGATAAAGTATTAAGGGGTTATTTTGATTGGGGTCATATTGTATTAGGAGGTTAGTGTCTTTAGGATAATAACATGTCAAATGGTGATTCTGTTAATAAGTGATTACATCAATGGTCAAGGCTTATTAACCATGGACAATGATACACATACATGATTGACTATGACCAACTATGGTCAATAAGGTTAACATTAATTAATGATGGTAGGAAATGGTTAATTATGGTCCATGAGGATAAAAGGTTAATGGGTTATAGAGGTTATTAGGGTAAAAGGTTTGTGGATTATGGGACTAGTGGGCTACATGTTTATTGGATTAGTGCATATTAATGTGTCTAAGGTCATAACGATTAGAGGTAATGGCATATATATGAAAGGGAAAATATGTGCAAAGTAATAATGTATTAGGAGGTGACTACACTAGAGATCATATGGGTTGGGAATTATAGTGTATTTGTTGCCTAGTGTGTCAAGAGTATGTATATGACAGGGTTAATGTATATGAGATCACATTATATTAAGGGAACAATGTATTGGGGGGATAATGTGTTATCAGGTCACATTATATTGAGGGAATGGTGTATTAGGGGGTGATTGTGTCACCAAGTGTTTGCATAAGGGATCAAGGATGGTCAACAATGGTCAATATTAGTAAACCATGTTTGACAATTATTAATCATGATCTACTATGGTCAACACTAATGCAAAAAATGGTCAAACATCATAAACAACTATGAACTATGTTTGATGATTGTGTTAAGTCTTATATAAGCCCCATGTTAGCCCCAAAATCCCTTATTAAGTCCTATATATTGAGTGATGACATTTCTATTTTTATATAGTTATGTAGGCTAGAACCTTTCATTGTAACATTTTATTATAATTGTACCTTTGTCTCCTATATATACACTAAAGAGTTCTACTCTTAGGATCATCAAGTCTTGTCTTATAAGATGTATTCATTGTAAAATGATGTTTCTCCCTCAAAGTGGATTTTAAGTATTGGTTTCTTATCATTTCTAAGGTATAAGGCTCATAACATTTGGTATCAAAGCATACAAACCTAGAGTTTTGTTGTTTCAAATAGGTCATCTTGGAATTTTCGCTATAAATTTATTTTATGAGATATTTTAGAGAATGAAATGTTGAGCATATTGAGAATAGATCTCATAGAACATTTGTTACTAATGGGGTGAAAACATTGCCCATTTAATCACCGTCAGGGGGGGTCCACGAGGGGGGGGGGGCGGGGACAATGATTTTATGATCTCCCCCCCCTTAGAGGGAGTTTGGGGGTAGTGCCCCTGAAGCTAAAAATAGATGAAAATTCCTTTGTCAAATATTGTAATTTCGTAATCAATTTGAGCCATTTATTAGGCGGATGATATGATGGTAGAAGTTATGTTTAATTTAGGGTTTTTTGCCTTAGAAGGCAACCCCTCAATTTATATGAAGGAATTGTATTGCAGCAGGGTATATGTGTATTCTGAGTGATAAAGAGAGACAAGACTTCGTGAGAGCGAAGAGGAAATTACAACGGATTTGTTGTAGGTTGTATCTCTTCATTTTGTTGGATAATATAAAGGAAGGACTAACTATTTCTTCGTGGACATAGCCCAAATTGGGTGAACCATGTATATATGTATCTCTCTTGTTTTATGTGTTTGTCTTTCTGCACTATTTTATGTGTTCCGTTGCTCTGTAATATATAATTTTATAACAAGTGGTATCAGAGCCGAAGGTCTATTTGGTTGATAAACTCATAGGAGAGAAGGTTTCATAGTTCAAGTGGGAGCAATGGTGGAAGATGGTAGGTTTAGGGTTGAGAAATTTAACGGCCAAAACTACCAGCTGTGGAAGATGCAGATGAAATATTATTTGTATTAGAAATATTTGTACCTACCATTGAGCGGAAAAATAGAGAAGCCGATGAGTATGATAGACGAATAATGGGAAATTCTCGACAGAAATGAACTTGGAATAATACCACTGTGCTTGGCAGCGTCGGTAGCCTTTAATATTTCAAAGGAAACAACGACAGAGGGTTGAATGACGACATTGGAAAAACTATATGAAAAACCCTTGACCTCAAACAAAGTATTTCTTATGAAGCGTTTATTTAATATGAAGATGTCAGAAGGTGGATATGTTGTTGATCATTTAAATGAATTTAATACGGTTACCAACTAGTTAAGTTCTATAGGGGTAAATTTTGATGATGAAGTTAGGGCTTTGCTATTTCTGTGCTCATTTCCAGAAAGTTGGAATGGCTTAGTTATGGCCATCAGAAAATCTATCTTTGGATCTAGTACTTTAAAGTTTGATGATGTCGTTGGTGATAAAATTAGCGAGGAAATGCGACAAAAAAGCTCCTGTGAGACATCAGGTAATTCTTAGACTGCTAGGGGAAGAAAATGGAAAGAGCCTAGTATATCGTAGTAAGTCAAGGAAAGGTAGATCTAAGTCCAAATTGGGGATAGTGTGCTGGAAATGCGGGAAGAAAGGACACCTGAAGAAACACTGTAAGTCTTAGAAGGGAAAAGAAGGAGACACGTAACAAGAAAACAATCATGAAGCAAATGTGACAGGTGATGTGCTGTAAGATGATTTGGTTCTTTGATTAGAAAATATTATTGATGCCTGGGTGGTAGATTCATGGGCCTCATTCCATCCCACACCTGATAGGAAACATTTTCATGATTATGTTGAAGGAGATTTTGGACAGGTTCGTTTGTATGATGATAAACCCTGTAAAATAATTGGAATGGATAAAGTTTTCATAAAACAACATAATGGAAACTAATGGATACTTAAGGAGGTAAGGTATGTTCGAGATATGAAGAAAAATCCAATTTCAACATGGCAGTTGGGAGGTGAAGGTTGTGTAACTACTTTTATAGATGAAACTTGGAAGGTCACTAAAGGAGCCCTAGTAATAAAAAACTGAAAAAAGGTTGGTACATTGTATTTATGCAATGGTATTTTTAATTCTGTTAATGCTTTAACCTCCACAGGAGAAAATACAACATTATGGAATCATAGGCTCGGGCACATGAGTGAGAAGGGGATGCAAATTCTTCACTCAAGAAATTTGTTGGCAGGTTTGAAGCATGTTGTTTTGGATTTCTGTGAGAATTGTGTTTATGGAAAACATAAGAGAGTTAGATTCCTCAGAGTTGGGAAAGAAAAGAAGAGCGAAAAATTAGAGCTTGTGAATACATATGTATGGGGACCTACTCAAGTATCATCTCTCGGTGGTTCTCACTATTATGTTACTTTTATTGATGATGCAATCAGTAAACCCTGGATTTATTGTATTTGAAATAAATATGATGTATTTGATACTTTCAAGAAATGGAAAGCTTTGGTTGAGAATGAGACATGAAAGAAATTGAAGTGTCTCAAATTAGATAATGGAGGAGAATATTGCAGCAAAGAGTTTGATAAGTACTATTCAGAGCATGGAATTCGCAGAGAGAAGACAGTTCCAAGAACACCACATGAAAATGGTGTGTCAGAAAGGATGAATAAGATAATCATGGAGTGTGCAAGGTGCATGAGATTGCATGCAAGATTGCCTTTACAATTTTGGGTAGATGTTGTAGATACTATTGTTTATCTAATAAACAGAGGGCCCTCAAGTTCCTTGGATGGTGGTATTCCAGAGGTGACATGGATAGGTAAAAAGATAATAAACGACTCATTTTAAAATACTTTTGGTTGTGAAGCCTTTGTCCACATTAATAAAGAAAATAGAACAAATCTTGAGGAAAAATAAGAGAAATGTATCTTTATTGGATATGTTGTTAATTATTTTGGTTATCACTTATATGATTATGAAAATCGCAAAATCATTAGGAGTAGAGATGTCATATTCAATGAAAGGGTCTTGTATAAGGATCATATGTAGGAAAATAAATAGGAAAATAAAATAGAGAATACACAATTTTTGATGAGATCACAGAAAAGTAAAAGTGTCTAAAAATCATAATGATCAACAACCACAACAACAACAGGAACCTCAAACACTTGAAAGTGGTGTCAAAATATCCACTAGGATAAGTAGACCCCCTGAATGATACTCTCCTTCATTATATTATGTATTTTTGACTGATTCTGGTGAACCAAAATGTTATGAAGAAGTAATGCAAGTAGAAATCAGGAAGCAGTGGGAGCTAGCCATGAAAGAAGAGATGGAATCCTTGGTACATAACCAGACTTGTGACTTAGTCAGGTTGCGTGTAGGTAAAACAACATTGCAGAATAAATGGGTTTACAGGTTGAAGGAAGAAGATGGAGGTAGAAAAAGTTATAAAGCTAGACTTGCGGTGAAGGGGTTTACACATAAGAAAGTGTTATAGACATATTTGGGCACTGCAACCTCAATCTCATATGTCCATAAACCAAGGGCTTCTAAGCCCCTAAAAGTTTTGTTTCATACCCTAAAGGAACAAGGTCAGCTGATTACATCATCTCCCAGAAATTCTCCTTGAAAAACTACTCAGAACTGGTCAAAACTGGACCATATAGACTGCTCAGTGCTAAGGGTGCGATGCATCTCACTTGCTACATGAAAAAAGTGCGATGCATAATGAAAAGCCCTTCTGTAGGGTGCAATGAGCGAGAGTAGACAAATGGCAGAGGAAATTGGCTAGGTGGAGGCCCAGATAATCTTCTAGAAACTGCCCATTTGACACTTGCCTCTCTAAATTCACACAGGGATGAGTAAGAGATCAGGAAATCTCTAAGTGGAACCAAGAACTATCAGAGAAATGACACTAATCAAAATCCCAGAAGCTGACTAACCCACCTGCAAATATCTATATATGGATCCCTCATACTAGAGATCTTGGAGGCTGGAATTTTGTATTTTGTAAGGAAGTGCTGTTGGTTTCTCTGTGAAACATTGTATTGTTGGGTGACCTAAGCTTTTCATGAGGTGAAGAGGGCTTTCATGCTGGGAGTATGGCACTGGGTCAGACCAATGGGATGTAATCCTCTCTTCTACTACTTCTATCAATAAAAACATTTGAGTTTTCCTCTATATTCTTGTATATCTTTGAATCTTGTATTGATATATGCATTTGTATGGTTAATATACATCTGATCCTATATTGTTTATGGTTATAGATCTCTATGCTTTGATGGTATTATGCTTCTTTGACTCTACA
>APFE030715839.1:15409-34871 GCA_000404065.3 Pinus taeda | reverse complement strand
GGGGGGGGGGGGGCGACGACAATTTTATGAGCCCCCCCCCCTGGAGGGGGTTCGGGTGAAGTGCCCCCAAAGCTAAAAGTAATTGAAATATTGCCTTGTAAAATATTGTAAATTTGTAGTCAATTCTAGCCATTAATTAGGTGGGTGATCTGACGGTAAAAATTATGTTTAATTTAGGGGTTTTTTCCCTAGAAGGAAGCCCCTCGATTTATATGACGGAATTGTATTGCAGCGGGGTATATGTGTATTCTAAGCGAGAAAGAGCGATGAGACTATGAGAGCGAAGAGGAAATTACAACGGATTTGTTGTAGGTTGTATCTCTTCATTTTGATGGATAATATAAAGGAAGGACTAGCTGTTTCTTCATGGACGTAGCGCAAATTGGGTGAACCATGTATATCTATGTCTCTCTTGTTTTATTCATTTTCTGTGTTTGTGTTTTTGCAATATTTTATGTGTTACATTGCTCTGTAATATACAATTTTCTAACATTAAGTAGCTAAGAGATTGAACAGTTACCAAGTACCTCATTAAAGGGAAGAATATAGCAATGGGAGAGGTTACATAGAAATGTCAGTTGTTCATGCAAAAACACCCATGGATAATCGACTATTGAGGAAAACACTTGCTTGAAGTGAAGGGGCATTTTAATCCCTATATAAGCTCCATGTTAACCCTAATACCCCTTATTATGTCCTAGATATTGATTGATTGCATGTCTATTGTTATATTGTTTTGTAGGCTAGAACCTTTCATTGTGCCTTTTTATTGTAATTGTACCTTTTTCTCCTACAATCACATAGACTAAAGATACCTAGTCATAGGATCATAAAATCTTGTCTTATACATTGTATTCATTATAAAAGGAGGTTTCCCCCTCAAAGTGAACTATAATTACTAGTTTCTTATCATTTCTAAGACAAAAGGTCCATAATAGATTAGTTGTGATCGATATGGTTAATATGGGAGAAAGGTTAGTGGTTTACTATGGTCACTAGGCTAGAAGGTTTTTCAGTTATAGGCTTAATAAAATATGCATTTAACGGATTAGTGGATAATAATATGACTAGTGTCATTACATATGAGATTTTTAGTATGTTTACAACCATAATTTTATAGGGGATGATTGATTTAGGGGCAATAGTGTATAAGGGGATTAATCTATTTAGGGTCATATGATATGAAGGGGTTAGTTTATAAGGGAGTTAATGTGTCTAGGATCTTAGTGCATTAAGTGGTTAGTGTGTTTTTGGTCATAGTGTACTGAAGGGCTATCATATTTTATTTTGTAGTGTATTAGGGGATAATTATGACGGTGGGTGATTGTGTTAAGGATCAAGAATGGTCAAGATCAATTGACCATGGTCCATAGTAGCTAATATTGTCAATGAAAATTGAGTGTTAATGTGTTATTAAAGTTACTAGGGTAAGAATTTTATGGGTTATGTAATTAGTAGTTACATGTTTAATGGATTAGTGAGTATTACTATGTGCGAACTCATATTGTATTTGTGGCTTTGCTTTTTCCAAGTCACAATGTGGTATGGGGCTTTTGTGTCAAGGTGCATTCGTGTTAAGGACGATAAGCTACTAATGGGTTGTTTTGTTCAAGGTCATGGTGTATTGAGGGCATCAATTTGTTATGGGTCATAATGTATTAGAGAGCCACTGTATTGGGGGTTTAGTATGTTCAAGGTCATATTATATTGGGGGATTGACGTCTTTGAGGTTATAATGTTGCAAGGGGTGATTACATCAAGGTCTATTATAGTAAACCATGGCTAAATATGACCAATGACGCTCAATCATGATTGACTATGGTGAACAATAATCAATAAGTTCAAAATTTGTTAGCCATGGTTAACAATGGATGATTTGGTTAATCGAGGTGATGGGTTAATGCATTATTCAAATTACTTAGATATAAATTTTGTGTCTTAAAGGATTATTGGGATACATATTTAACATTATAGTGGATATCATTAGGTTTTATGTCATGGTAACTAGGCTTCATTGCATAAGAGGGTGTTAGTTTATTCAAAGTCATAATGTGTTAAGTGGTGATTGCATCAAGGGTTATCTAGATGAAGGGTCATAATGTATCAAGGGGTTAGTGTTTAGGGTTAAAGTGTATTAAGGGGTTAGAATATGGGGGGTTAATGTAACACTCCTAGAATGACCCCTTGTATGTATTTGTACATATTGTTTTAGGCTGGTGAGTTAGGATGTGTTAGGCTACATGCCCATGTGTATATATTTGTTTTGGTGCATCCATGACTATGTTTATACTTTTTAAGGCCAAATTGCCTATGTGATTAAAATATAGAGATCCTATGTGTGGAAAGGCCAATAGGTATAACAATGTAATATGTAATATGTAGTCACACTCATGTTAATAAAATACACCATGGATATAGACAAAATCAGACAGTAGAAATGGGGGTTAGGACCCCACAAGTGGGAAAATTGAGGGGGGTTAGAATCAAAACGTGGATCCTAGGAAAAATAACTATTGTAATAGTCCACAAGTCACTTTAATGGAACATAACTCAAACTCATAAAGAGCATGGTAAAATATTAAGTCACACTTTGGTGTTTTAACCTAAGTCAAAAAGTGTATGGAAAGATAATCTAATTGAGTTCTCAGGTGGTGGGGGAAATTTCTTTAGGGGAAATTTGGAAAAAAGACTTATCGAATACTTAATTAATGTTCTATATGGTACTTTGGAATTATTTTTATTATTCTGTCATCATTGGACCATCATTCCTTTATCATGTTTTGCTAATTCCTTACCAGTTTAGGTTAGATATTAGAGGGTAAGTGAGCTTGGAAAATTGTTGAACCCTATAACTTAGGAAACCATTGTGAATATTAGTTGGGATTCTATTTCCAATTATTCTTGGTTTTCCTTAGGTAAGGTTGTTCCTCAAAGAGGGAATTGGCTGGGTAGGATTTCGTAGTGTAAGTTCTGAGGGGTGCCTAGAGACTCTTGAGGGACACTAGAACTTCATGAGTTATAATGCTATGATACTTCCTGGATAGCCTATGTTGGAAGCCCTAGAATGGTAGTGGAACAACATAAGGGATTTTAAAAGTGGAGAAAAGGGTGCACTACCTTGGGTTGTGCAAGGTGGGGGGATGAAAATATATAGGTTAGGAGATACTATTTTTAGTTCCTTAGCTTAGTACTAGTTGTGTGACCATAGTTGGCTACGAGTGAGCCTTTTCTTGTGTGGAGTCATAGTCATAGATAAAATTGACCCACTACTAAGAGATTTAGAGTAGTGAGGTTTATAGTTAGGTGTAATACTTGAGATCGATAGCTAGTTAGTGGGAAACTGCAAAAGATAAGTGTTCTTGTATTTCATATGTTGTTTATTTGGTGTAATTACTAACATTAATTATTTTAGGTAAATTAATGAGTGAGTTTCACATATAAGTTTAAGTTCTTTTTCAGTGAATGCATTTGGATTTTCATATATGTAGCACGAAATACATGATTATTTTGTAGTAAATTTGTGCATGCAATCAATGGCCAATTGATAAATAGTAGGTAGATTTAGATGATTGATAGAGAGTTGATAGATAGTAGATTTATGCAGATTACCAATTGATAGATGATGGGCCAATAATATTTGTAAACTAATGGATTGGGTCAAGTTATTGTATAATTTCTTGTCAAAAATAAGTTTAAGGAGGAAAAAATTGGTATTACTGAGAAGCAAGAAAAAAAGAGGTTTATGAAGTACCCCATACTCTCAATGGGGAAAAAATGGCACCAGGTATGCTATAATGTGGTATCAGAATGTCAGTTGCAATATCAATCCTACATGGGCTAAAGATAGAGTGTAGAGGAAAACTTATCAATATGTCTACATTGCATTTGTAAAAATTCCTAAGAGTGAAAATGGGGACAACACTTCAAAAAGTAGTGGCATGGGGATTTAAGAGTTAAAATTATATTAATTGTAGTTGTTTCGATATTTGAAAAAAATATGGAATTGGCTAAATTCTTGAATTGTATAGTTGATAATGGAGAGTTGGAAAAAATGGTCGATTTACTCTGATTTGCACATTATAGGGGAAAATTGGTCACTATAGTGGTCGATTCAAATAATGGTTGATTGATTTCACTACCAAGTTAAATTGTCTATTCTATTGGTCAATTCAACCAAACAATTGACTAAAGCAACTACATAATTAACTAGCACATTTTGTTGATCGATTTGACTTAATGGTTGACCAAGTCAAATGCTTAATCGACATGTATTTGTGATCGAATAACATATTATATTAGTTGTCATGACCAATTATTGACTAGCATATTATATTGATAAAATTTACCAATGGTCGACTAACTTTACTACATCAACCCATCTTATAGTTGATAAACACCTTACTTTAGTCAACTCAATTTGATGGTCGACTAGTTTGACCAGTTGTTTAAATTGTCTTCATAATAGACCAACATATACAAGCCAAAATATACATGGTCCATCCACTTTGAGGATTGAAAAAACTATTTAGTTGATAAGTATTTGCAGTCAAGCAACATATTATATTGGTTGATTGGCTATTTTAGTCAATGGCCTAGACCATATGACTAGTTGACTAAACCTCACCTATAAATACAAATTTGGATGAATTATTTCAACAAAGAATATCCTTGAAGGTTCAGAAGTTGGGTCATTACATCAGATGCCACAAAAATATTAATCAATGGTATTTGTTATGATTTTATTATAGTTTTCAAGACCTCAACTTGTAGGGAATTTTTGAGGCCTTACATAATGTTTTTAAATGATAAAAAAACATAGGAAACCTATGTGTTATCACAAGTATGGTTCCCAATATATCAAATGAAAGAGATTAGAAAACGATTTCTAACAAGATACTACAAGTGCCAAATAGAGCCAGGTGAAGGAACTACACCTAGAAAAATGAAGATGAAAAACTAGGTATTAATGTACTTCTAGGAGGCATAACTCCTCACTGATAACTCAAATTGGGACATAGAAGTAGTTTTTGAAAAGCTCTTGGATGGAAGAATCCATTCATGGGATCATAATAGGAATATGAGAATCTTAAGTATTAGGGAATTAGTTAGAAAATGGCTAGTCAAATTAGGGGAAAATTAGATAGACTAGTAAAACTTAAAAATACCACAAATTTTAGCCTAGAATTAATATTTGGGAAAATCATTAGTTAATAGGAAGCTTATGAAATATAGGATTTAACATGCACACAAAAGGTTCATTTAAGAAGCATAAATTTCCTATAAAAAAGTAAGGCCTATAGTGGCCTATACAAAACAAAATGCCATGAATTTAATTATTGAGTTTTATTTTACCCGATTCTAATACATGACTAACAGAGCTAATTGTATGCACACTGCAAAGCAAAGGTGTAGCTAAATCAAGTAATTCAGGCCATGGAAGAGGGTCCTATAGCCATGAAGAGGGAGAAGTAAGATGAATGAGTCTTGGAAATGTTGAGATACATTCAAATGGTCATGGATATGACAAAGTAGAGAATGAAGGATTTATTAAGACACCAAGAATTTTGAAGATAGAGGTACTCATCTACAAATTTGATAATAAGAGACTTATTAGAGCTCAAGAATATCAACATCATATAAACAATCATATTTTACAAAGTTTAAATCATTTGCAACAAAATATAAATTAGAATTTTGAGACCAAGCAAGTTGAAGAATATAAGGCATATGATAGAAGAGGCGATGAAAAAATTTCCGAGAAACCTAGGAATAAAAGCAAGCATTTGTATCATTCCACAACGAATTCAGTGAGAAGAGCATACACATTATTTGAGTCTAATAGTAACCAAATATTGTCACCAACAAGGAATCAAAGGATGAAGTTTAAGAAAGATGACTTGTAGGGGGAGATTAGAAAAATCAAGCCTCCCACATAAAATAGATACCATAAGAAGGGTGAGGAGGTAGAGGCTTCAATATTGGAGATGAGAAAATGTCTTCAATTACATAAGTACCCATCTAATTTGGAGGCTAGAATAGTCATCAACCACTTGTAAGGAAATGAATTCATGTGGTGGGACCATCTCAACTAGGTCATGAACTTGGATGATAAGAATATATGTTAGAAGCAATTTAAGAAGTACTCTTAAAATAAGTTTCTATTAGAGTAATATTAGGATAAATAGATGCATGATTTCTTTGAACTCAAGCTTGGTAATATGACAATGGAGGAATATCATATGAAATCCATTGAGTTTTTGAAGTATGTTAGCTTTATTAAAGATGAGAAAGTGGAAATCTACATATTCTTATGTGGGTTTCCTACATATTATAATGATTAGATCAATTTTGATGAGGCCAAGACTTTGAAGGAAGTAATAAGGAAAGAAAATATCTATATGAATAGAGAAAAATTAAGCCAACCTTCCCATAATATTGGAATGAAAAGAAGGCATAAAATATGGAGGAAAGGAAGAAAGCATACAACTCATCATTTCTCATGAATAATGCTTAGAAAAATCAACGAGGACAACTCACACCTAGTGAGCTAAAACAATTAAAGTTATTGGTAAGGCTACCAATATATCCACCTATTAGGTGTCGGTATTATGAATGAAATCACATGTTTAAGGGTTTCCCTCACAAGAATATTAAAATTAGAATTATGCATAATGTCTAGGGATTTGATACAATAGGCTCTAGAGGACATGGGTAGGAACATGCATAGAATATATGCAACCTTGGACAATAGATAGGTTGATAATCAAGCACACATGGTATAAGTTGAAGGTAATATTAACAGCTAGCCCATAAGAATTGTAATTTATTAATCCAAGCTTGTCATAGTTATATTAACCCAAGGCTTGTTGAAAGATTGAACTTGATGAAGCCCAAGAATGGTAGGTCATGATTAGTTAAACTAACTACAGGGGCAAAGTAGAGGATTAATAAGATGGTAAAAAAATGCCAAATACACTAAATAGACATGGATGGTGTAAGTACCAAATTAGATATAAATATCATTCCTTTTGGGTCATATAATTGGCTCATAGGTATGGATTGGTTGGACAATAATCATGTTTTCCTAGACTACTATAACAAGGGATTCACTTGTATTAATGAAGAAGGGTAGTAGAGGAAGGTAGAAGGAATTCCAAGACCTATTTTTGTAATGGAAATTTTAGCAATGTACTGAAGAAAAGTTTCAAAAAGGGATAGTAGATTTAAGCAACACATATGGGTGAGGAAGCCAAGGATAAGTTCTCTATCCTAAAGTATTATTTAGTGCTAAAAGAGTATAAGGCTTATTTTGATGATATTATAGGGCTACCACCCACAAGGTATATTGTTTTTTCAATGAATTTGATGTTTGGAGATACCCCAGTTTCGAGGACACCATACAAAATGAGCACAATGGAAATTAAGGAGTTATAGTTGTAGCTTGAGGAAATTTTGAAAAGTGCATACATACACACAAGTGTGTCACCATGGGGTGCCCCAGTGCTATTTTTTAGGAAGAAGGATGGTACCTCAATGTTATGTATAGACATTAGGTAATTGAACAAGATGATAATAAATAATAAGTATCCTTATTGGATATTAGATTACTTGTTTGATCAACTGAGAGGAACTAATATATTCTACAATATTGAATGAAGGTTTGGATATCATCAAATCATAATTAAATAGGAGGATGCTAGGAAGAAAACCTTTAGAACTAGATATGATCAGTAGGAGTTTATTTTGGTGATTTTTCGTCTATCTAATGCACACGTTGGCTTCATGTGCTTGATGAATCGAGCTTTAAAAAAATTCTTAGACAAGTTTGTCATAGTATTTTTGGATGGTATCCTTGTGTATTAAAAATTAGAGGAGGAACATGAGAAACATTTCATGATGGTGTTATAGGTACTTAGAGAGGATCAACTCTATGCCAATTTGAGTAAGTGTTTCTTTTGCCAAAAGTAGATTCATTATTTCGGTCAAATAATCATAGATAAGGGAATAATCATGGATCCATAGAAGATCAAAGCTATTAGTGAGTGGCCAAGACCTAGAAACATGATATAAGTTAGGTCCTTTATGGGACTAGCAGGTTACTACAAAAGATTCATTGAGGGGTTCTTAAGGATAATACACCCAATCAATTCTTTGCAAAAGAAGAGTGTAAAATTTGAATGAACTTATGAGTGTGAATAGTCCTTCCAACATTTGAAAAATATTTTGAAAAGTGCATGAATTCTAAATATATTTGACCCTAATGTGAAATTCATTATGTGCACCGATGCATGGAAGGAAGGGCTTGGACGAGTCATCATGCAAAATGGACATGCAATATGTTTTGATTCTAGGAAATTAAAATATCATGAGAACTATGTTATTCATGGTTTGGAATTGGTAGCTATAGTTCAAGCTTTCAATATGTGAAAACATGATCTTATGGGTAAGAAATTTGAATGCAAAATGAACCATAGTGGTCTAAGGCATTTATTTGGACAACCAACTTTAAATTCTAGGAAAATTAGGTGGCTATACTTTTTAGCAGACATGATGTTGAAATTAAGAACATAAAAAGGGAGAAAAAGTTGGATGATGCACTTAATAAAATAACTCATGAAGTGCATGCTACAACCATTAGTGTATGCTAGTCTCATTTAAAAATAAAATTATGGAGTGTAGAAATAAAGATCAACATTATGTGAAAATTAAATAGAGTCTTCAACACAATAGTTTGTATTTCATGTACATGACTATGAGCTGAGTGAGGATGGATTGCTCATGTGAAAAAGTGGAATTTATATACCAAATTTATAGGAGTTGAAAATGATGGTACTGAATAAGATGCACAACATACTCTATGTTGGACATCTAGGGTACCAAAATACTATGTGTTGTTAAAAATAATGTAGCATATCCCCTTACCACCCATAGTCCCCACTATGGTAGCAAGAGGAAGTTATTATTTTGACTTGGGCTCTAATGTCGCATTATGGAGACAGGGTATAAACTTTTGATCTTTTTCAACTTCCTCAAAAATTAAAATGGATAATTTCATTATGTTTGTATCGTTGAGACCCTTTCAACAATATAAATTTTTCCTCAATCTGACTCCTGGATCAAAGATATAAGTCCTCAAGGCTTGGCTTACTAGATAGTGCCATGCCACTCTAGCCTACCACATGGCACCTACATGGTCCCTATGTGGGAATCCATTTCATTTCCCACATAGTAGATTCCAACTCATTCATGATCATGTCATGTCATACATTTTTTTTTTTCTTCTCGCGGGATGTATGCGCATATATAAATAATATAAGGGTGAACCCCCTTACAAACACATATATCATGCAATCCCCCTATTCCATCTCACCCTAAAAATAAAATCCTTGATATTTAATTTACATTCCCTTATTAAAACCACCAGGGAAGAACCATCGTGGTTACATGGAACCTCACTCCGCCATACCATTTCATCAATTTGTTGGAGGGCATTCAATCAATCAAATGCAATCTGGCCTCCACCATAGACCCCTCCTACACGTTACATTGTATGCCCTCAAACATGCACACTTGGGATCCACCACTGCTACCTTAACCAGGGAATAAAATCTTAGTAGGATTGCACCAAATGCCACAGGAAAGATTCAAGGTGATGTCGTGGATTCTAATCGTCAGGGTGACGACATGGATTCTAATCGTTTGGGTGACATCATGGATTCTAATTATTGGTATCATCTAACGGTGCAAAATCTTAAGGAAGATGAACTACTGTGAAACCAAGCACTCTTGGCTTTGGTAATGGCACCCAAACACATGAGCATACGAGGTTCAAGGCCTAATTTCCTTTGGGGTAAAGGGTTTTCAACTCCCACACATTTAACAAAATTGAAGCCTTTATAAGTATATATAACATAGAATTTTCCCAAGGCCTTTGAAGCCATAACATATGTGATTATGTTGGTGGCCCGTCTAGATATCCCTGTTGAGCTTTTATGGAGGCTTGGCTTGACCCTTATTATTGTATGTAAAGGCTTACACCTATGCATAGGCACATATGTTTATATTTTCCTATGCTATTCCTTGTGCTATCCTTTCCGAGCTTTTACTCAACCTCAACCCATCACATCACTACAACATATATATCTATATATCTATTATATATATATATATATATATATTATATATATATATATATATATATATAATATATATATATATATATATATTATATATATATTATATATATATATTAATATATATATATATATATATATATGAACCTTATTATTGTATGCAAATGCTTACACATGTCTATAGGCATATATATTTATATATGGCTTGCGCTATCCCTTCTGAGCTTTTACTCAACCTCAGGCCATCACACCTCCGCTACAACACATAGACATCTCTCTCTCTCTCTCTCTCTCTCTATATATATATATATATATGAAAAAAAGGGCTATCCCTCCTAAGCTTGCAATTTCTAAAATATGGCCTAATGGTCAATTTTTTTTAATATAGGCATTTAATTTCCTCTTAAAAAAGATTGTCTTCCTTTGCATACATAGGTATTTAGACTAATCTGCAAGCTAAGAATAAACACACGAATAAACCCATTCCTTTTTTTTTTTTTTTTTTGAAAACAACCTCTCATTTCCACACAGAATAAAGGGCATCCCTTGCTATTAATTTAGGCAGATTAATAACACTACAAACATAAAAAAAATATCCACATGCAATAATTTGCAAAACTTCAGGCATTTAGCTACAAATGCATGATGGAAATTCATAAAAATAACCATAAGCATTCAATAATTTTATTCAGTAAGTTCATGCACCAATATTACACAACAATGTAACATCAATCAAAGCTACATATTAATTTCCATAGAGAAATTATTTAATGCCATAGCTCTGAACTCAGTGCACCTTATTTACAATACAAAAAGGGCTAAATAAAGGTGGGACTTCAATTTTCGACCCAACCATAGACCTATTGTAGCCATAAACACATACAATAGTCACCCCCAAGCCAAATCCACGATCTAAGGGGAATTTCTTTTCAAAAAATTTAGTAGGAAGCCATATTTAGTCCACAAGGGATAGGAAATACATATGACATTGGGTGGTTTATTAGCTAGTCAAGCACAATGGAATTCACAACAGTGGCTTTTTTATCAGTGTGTCAAGCACTCTAGGAGTGGTTTATCAATTCACAACAATCACCCTAGGTTTTACCAACTCTCTCTTAGTAAGCACCCATCTGTATGTCACGTTTATCGGCCCTAGCTAGCACCTTTAGTGGTTTCTAAACTAGTCCTTGGTAAGTACTCATTCCAATTTCCTCTTAATCCTCCTACACTCATGGTCACAATTTCCTCTTTTAGGGAATTCCATTCCATCAACTCATAGCGCTTTCCAGATTTCCTCATGAGCTTCACCAAGAAGGGGTCCAACCCCCACTTCACTATGCATTTGCATTTTTATTATTTCCTTAGGGTGTCTCTCCATGTTCATCTTGGAAATTTCCTCTTCTTTTTCTTATTATTTGCACCATAAAATTAATTAAAGATGTAAGTTAACCCCACCAGGGTTTATTTTTCCTCTTAACTTTTATATCATGGATTTGGGGTCCCACTCTTAAGGCCATTACATAAAAATATACACATTTATAATTGAAATTATTTTCCATTACCAAAAATCAGGGGAAAATGTATCAGGGGTGTCACAAAACCTACCCCCTAAAGGGAACACCATCCTCAGTGTTCTTATCAGTAAAGAAAAAAAGACTAAGGTTCACATGGGACTCTTACATCCACTTATTCTGTAAACAAAAGATGGGTACTACACCCTTATTTGTTCAACCATCTCCCAAGTGGCTTCATCAAGTCCAAAGTGCTTCCATTTCACCTTGACTTTCCCTATTATTATATTCTGGAGCATGATTTGCTTATGATCCATGATGCATAATAGATATGATTGGAATTCTCCCTTGGGTTCCACTTATATCACAAATTGGTCAACAACATGATTAGTGTCATGAACGTTTTCTTAAGCAAGGAAACATGAAAAACATTGTGTGCTTTCACTATGGGTGGCAAGGCCAACCTATAGGCCATTGGCCCCACTCTCTCCAAGCTCTCAAATGGTTTGCTATATATGGGTGCTAACTTGGAACATTATCCCATTGTCAATGAGATTTTCTTTGGCTTACTATGGAGATAAGCACACTCTCCCATTTGAAACTCTTTATGTAGTATCTGTTAGTTTGCATAAATTTTATGCCTATCTTGACCTGCCTTTAAATTTTGGATGTTATTAAACATATCTCACTCCATTTCTTTTAGAAAATCAGGCCCATCAATTAATATATTTATTGGATTACCCAAACTAATAGGTATCTTGCATTTCCTTCCATAAAATTCCTCAAAGGGATTCATTCCCAATGACTCTTAATAGCCATTGTTGTGTGCAAATTATACTAGTGGAAGGTAGTCTTCCCACTTTATTTGTTAATGCATCACATACATCCTCACCATCTCTTCCAATATTCTATTTACTCTCTTTGTTTGACCATTGGTCTAAGGATGATAAGCTATGCTAAGGGCTAGTTGGGTTCCAAAACCAAAAAACAACAACTTACAAAATTTTGAAGTAAACTTGGCATATCTGTATGATATTATCATTTTGATTACTCCATGCAACCTAATTATCTCTTTCATGAAGATATGGGTTATATCTATTGTTTTATGAGTAGACTTAACAACTATAAAATGAGTTGCCTTGCTCAACTTATCCTCTACCACTATGACAACATCATGTTGTCTAGATGTCTTGTTGAATACTATAATGAAGTCTATAGATATGACCTTCCATTTCCATTTTGGAATTGAAATTGGTTGTAGTAGTCCAGTTGGATGCCTACACTCTACCTTCACTCGTTGACATTCCAAATATTTTGCAAGGTATTCTACAACATCTTTCTTCATTCCTAGCTAAAAATATGTCCTATTCATGGTTGTCGTCATTTTTTATATGAAGTGTTACCTGAGTAAGGTATTTTATGGAATTTGTCCATGATAAGCTTCCTATAATCCCTTACATTGGGCACATATTTCATGTTCTTGAATATTATTGTTCCATAATCATTAAGTCAGTGGCTTCTACTTACTGATACATCTAGCTATTCTTGCCAACACTTCTTCACACATTAGTAATGTTCATCATTTTTCAACCCCTCTTTATTCCTCTCCTTGATGTCAAATGAGCATGTGATTAGGGCTACTAGGTGAACCTCTTACAAACTTTTGCTGAGTGCATATGCCACTATTCGCCTTTCCTTTGATATGATTAATTTCAAATTCAAACTCATTGATAAATGCCAACCATCTGGCTTTTTCGACATTTAGTTTGGGTTGGTCAAACAAGTATTTAAATCCACTATGATCTGCCATCAACATAAATCTCCTTCCTAATAAGTAATGCCTCCACCTTTTTAATGCATGCACAATAACTAACAACTCCAAGTCATGAGTGACGTAATTCCTTTCATGCCTATTCAAATTCCTAGATTCATAGTAAATTGTGTTTCCTTCTTGCATCGGGACTCCAACAAGTCCCTCCTTACAAGCATCAGTTGAAACTACAAAATCTTTTCTGGGTCAGCTACTCTCAAGATAGATGCACAACTGAGTAAGTATTTCAGATGTTCAAAAATACCTACACATTTAGGTGTCCATTGAAACTTCACTCCTTTTCTTTTTAAGGTAGTGATGGTATGCCCAATATTTGAGAAGTTTTGAATGAATCTTCAATAGTAACCATCCAACCCCATGAAATATTTGACCTCTATTATATTCTGGGGTGTGGGCCAATCTATTATTGCGTTGATCTTCTTTTGGTCCACAACCACTCCTTCTTTTGATACCACATGCCCCAAGTAGTGAACCTAAGTTTGAATTAACTCACATTTGTTGAGCTTGGCATACAATTTTTTCTCCCTTAACAGTTGTAGAACTACTCTCAGGTGATATTCGTGCTCCTTTTCATTCTTTATGTACACCAAAATTTCGTCCATGAACACTAGTACAAACTTTTCTAGATATTTCTTGAGTACATTGTTCATAAGGCACATAAAGGTTGTTATAGAATTTTTAAACCCAAATGGCACTATACTAAATTCATAGTGGTCATACCTCATCCTGAACATGGTTTTATGAATATCTTCTTCCTTGATTCTGACCTAGTGGTATCCAATCCTTAAATCAATCTTGGATAACACAACCCCTCTCAATTGGTTGAATAGATTGTCAATTATGGGAAATGGTTACTTAATTTTCATAGTGGCTTTGTTTAATTTCTGATAATCTATGTACAGATGCAACATTCCATATTTATTTTGAAAAAGAGTGTTGGGGATCCCCATGGTGAAACGATGGGCCTTATGTATCCCTTCTTCATAAGTTCCTTTAATTGCAACTTTAACTCCACGAGTTCAGGGGTGCTCATATGATAAGTGGTGTTTGTTTCTAGTGTTGTTCCTGGAATCAGTTCAATTGTGAAGTCAATGTCTCTCTTGGGCGAAAGTATTAGAAATTAATCTAGGAACACATTGCTATATTGATTTAATACTGGGAAATTCACAAAGGGGTCTAGGTTGGTTTATTTTTCCTCCATTATTTGGATGGAATAAATGGCAAAACCTTTTCTGCTTCATTGCTTTACTTGCATTGCTAAGATCATTTTGAGTACTGTCAGACTCTTAATACCCTACAATGTTATTGGGTCGCCTTCATTACTGAGGCATTCCAATATTTTGTCATAAAAATCCACCTTCTCCTTCTGGGTTGCTAGCCAATCCATACTTATTAGAACAAGACTCAACCATATTTGTTATCCATCTCTTTGTCATAATGGCCAACTGAACCGGAAATGATTCCTCATGGGTTTTCTCTAGAAATTCATATTTCCCACAATATTAGGCCTAATATA
The DNA here is from genome assembly GCA_000404065.3 of Pinus taeda. Taxonomy (NCBI): domain Eukaryota; kingdom Viridiplantae; phylum Streptophyta; class Pinopsida; order Pinales; family Pinaceae; genus Pinus; species Pinus taeda. The sequence goes on along the minus strand of APFE030715839.1, from coordinate 19,880 downwards.
ATTGAAATTATATTCTAGGTCAATTAAAATTGAGACTCATGAGGTTTTGACCATACCTTCCTTTTGAATGATCGTTGCATGCTGGTATTCCTTCTTATTATCCAATGCAACATACATCATAGGGATTATCTAGGCCACATCATTGAAAATTGTTGCCTGTTATAGGTTATATAAATTCTCATTATTATTTTGCAATAGAAGAAAATTTCTTTGTAGATGGTTCTCTCCACATTCCTAGCATTATATGCTCCCCTTTTCAGATCCTTCACCCTATTCATTCACTAATTTTTTGAGGTGTATTTATGTTGATTATGGAATTTTGCTAAAGTTCACCTTTGGTGAGGCTATTAAACGTTCCACCCTTTCCTCTTTGCTTATATCCTAAGGTTCTCTACCCTCATCCTTTGCCTTTCTTCTTCCAATTAGTCCAAACCTTAGTATTATGCTTAGACTATTCATAGTAATCCTTGTTCTTCTAAATAACCTCCTCCAGAGTCTTAAGTTCATTGAATTCTATTATGTCTCGATATGCTTGTGGTAACCTACTGACATACCTATTGATCCTAGTATTTTCATCCTTAATGTAAGGTACATACCTTAGTAGTTCCAAGAAATTGTTGATATACTCCTTAGGGGTCATCTACCCCATTTTGTGTTCATAGAATTCCTTGGCTTTACTGTCATAATATTTCTTGGATATGTACTCTACTGAGGGGTACTTTTCAAACTTTCTCCATGTAAACTCCTTCTTTCTAATGCCTTTTCCCACCATATATCAACTTTTACCTTTAATATGAAGACAACCACCCTGACCTTCAAGTTCTTAGAATAATCATGCAATCTAAAATACTTAATTTATGCCCAAGAGTCATGCCTCTACATCTTCTGCATTATTTACTTCTCCATCAAAGGTAGGGAGTTTTTCTTTCTTGACTTATACATGCATGTAAATACTCATGGTTTTCCTTTTATTATAATGTCTCTTGTCTGCATAGTCTGATGATCTGTCAGGGCTACTTGATTATCTTTTGGTGTGTTGAGAAAAATTGTCCCTCCTTCTACATGTCTATATCTCTTTCTTGATTGGATTTATTCGACCTTATTATTATCCAACTCATGCCTTTGGATCTTTGGCGAACTATTCTAAGGCCTATACTTAGCGTGATGGCTAGTATCAATCTCTTGTTGTCTCTATCTTTACAAGTATAACAGACTCTACAATAATATGACATTCACTTATGCTTTCTCTCTAACAATATTTTCATTATCTGCCTTGCAACCTCTTATTTCATCTCTTAGGCTTCTAAGAGTGTCCATCAATTCATGATTGTCCTCTTTTTTCATCTTTCCAACTAACTCTTCTTCCCAATTTACACCGTATTGTTAAAATCTGCTGCTCATTCTCTCTCTTTCTTACTATATATTAATGCTTGTCAATATACTTTTACACACACATAAATCTTAGACAACCCAAAAGGAAAATAAAAATGACACATATTCTCATCACCTTGGTCTATATTGATCTAAAACACCAAATTTTAGTTAGCACGTAAATAATATTCCATCAATAGTTCCATAAAACCATACATTTCAACAAGGTGCGCTTTCAAAACCATCACACATCTATTAGTAGAAAGGAAATATAGAAAATCAAGCATATCAAACATTCAGCTAGTGTGTATGTGAGCCTTTTCAGGTCTAGTGCTTGAACCTAGAGCTCTGATATAACTTTGTAACATAACCCCTTACCACCCATAGTCCCCATACTGGTAACAAGAGATAGCTACTATGCTACCCCAACCTCCATTATCCCATTATGGAGACGGGGTATAAATTTTTCAATCTTTTCCAACATCCTCAAAAATTAAAATGGATAATGTCATTGTGTTCATTTCATCACGAATTTTCCAATGATATAAAATTGTCCTCAATCCAACTCCCATATCAAAGATATAATCCCTCAAGGCTTGGCCTACTAGATAGTGCCACGTCACTGTAGCCTACCATGTGGCACCTACGTGGTCCCCACATGGGCATCAATGTCATTTCCCACATTGCAGCTTCTAATCCATTCATGATGGTGTCACATTATACCTTTTTTGCTTCCCATAGGATATATGCACATATATAAATAATACAAGGGCGAATCCCATTCTAGACACATATGTCATGCAACCCCCTATTACACCTCACCCTGAAAATAATATCCTAGGGATTTCCTTTGTAGTCCACCATTGAAACTGCCTGGGAGGAACCACCAGGGTTACATGGAATACCATTTTGCCATATTTCCAAGTCAATTTTCTAGAGAGAATTCAACCAATCATATGATGTTTGGCCTCCACTGTGGACCCCTCCTCCTACGTGTTACGTTTCTTTCCCTCACACTTGCATACTAGGTCTTCACCACTGCCACATCGCCCCAGGAATAAAATCCTAACAATATTGCACCAAGTGCCGCAGGAAATTGTTAGGGTGATGTCACATATTCTAATCTCCAGGATGACATCACAAATTATAGTCATCGGGGTCATCTGACAATGAATATTATGTAGGGAGATCAATGACTCTAAAACCAAGCACTCTCACCTTTGGTCATGGTTCCCGACCACATGAACATATGAGGTTCAAGGACTAGTTTTCTATGGGGCTTAGGGTTTTCAATTCCCTCACATTTAATGAAATAAAATCCTTTATAAGTATAGATAACAAAGCCTTTGCCTAAGGCCCCTAGGGCCATAACATATGGAAATATTTTAGTGGCCCATCTACTTATCCCTCTCGAGCTTGTATGGAGAGTCGACCCGACCCTTGTTCTTGTATGAAAAGGCTTACATAGGTGCGTAGGAAAATATATTTATATATTCCCTATGCTATCCCTTATGAGCTTTCACGCAACCTCAGCCCATCACACCTTTGCTATCTATATATATATGTGTGTGTGTGTGTGTGTGAAAAATAGGGTTGTCCCTCCTAATATCATAGTTTATAAAATAAGTCTTGATGTCCAAATTGTTTTAATATAGGAATTCAAGTTCCTTTTAACATAGATTGTATTTCTTTCCATACACAAGTATTTAGACTAATACGTAAGCTCAGAATACACACAAGAATAAACCCATTTAAAAAAAACATATTTTGGGAAATCAACCTCTCATTTCCACATAAGATAAATGCCATACCCTGCTATTAATTTAGGAATATTAACAATACTACAAACATAAACATGAAATCCACATGCAATAAAGTGGAAAACTTCGGTAATTTAGCTACAGATTCATGATAGAAATTCATAAAGGAACCATAAAAAAGCATTCAAGAATTTCATTCAATAATATCATGCAGCAACATTACATAGTAATGAAACACCATTCAGAGCTACATATCGATTTCCATGGAGAAATTCTTTAATTCCATAACTCTCGGCTCAATGCACCTTATTTAGAGTACAGAAAAAGGGCAGATTGAAGGTGGGACATCAATTTTCCACCCAACCATAGACCTACTATAAATAGAATTGCTTACTACAATCACCCTCGATTCAGATCCATGATCTAAAGGATTTTCCTATCAAAAAATTTAGCGGGAAGCCATATTCAGTCCACTGGGGATAGGAAATACATATGACATTGGGTGGTTTATAAACTAGTCACACATAACATAATTCACAATAATGGGTGGTTTAGCAACTGTGCCAAACACTATAGGAGTGGATTGTCAGCCCATTACAAGCACCCTAGGTGGTTTATCAACTCTATCTCAACAAGAACCCATATGCATGTGATTTATTAGTCTCATCTAGCACCCTTAGTGGTTTCTCGGCTAGTGCTTGGAAAACACTCATTCCCATTTCCTCTTAATCCTCCTACACTCCTAGTCATACTTTCCTCTTTTAGGGAATCCCATTCCATCAGCTCACATCTCCTTCCAACTTTCCTCATGATCTCCTCTAAGAATAGGTCCAACCTCCACATTGTTGTGCATTTTTTATTATTATTTCCGCAGGGTGTCTCTCCATGTTCCTCTTGGACTCTTCCTCTTCTTTTCTTGCTATTTGAACCATAAAATTAATTAAAGGTACCAACTAACCCAACCGGGGTTTATCTATCCTCTTCCCTCTTAAATCATGGATTTGTAGTCCCACTCTTTAAGCCATTACATAAAAATATACTCATTTATAATTCAAAGTATTTTTACATTACCAGAAATAAGGGGAAAATGTACTAGGCGTGTCACCAATAAATACTTTTGCCTAGGTATGAAAGGGGAAGTGGATGTGATCTAGGTGGATATTGGTGGCCACACACATATTCCAATTGGACCCTCACCACTGTTTCTTCAGTTTTCTTAATTGTAGCAAGGCAGTTTTTTGGGTTGTGAACTTTCATAGTCATGGTGAGGCCCTAAATGATGTTTTCTGGAAAACGAGAAAGCTTGTGGCCTATGGTAACGATTTGTAGTCGAAAGTTTT